>JABFPB010000740.1:0-32424 GCA_022817645.1 Ceratoteleas bidentatus
ACGAAAAAGTAAATGTATTAGTTAAAGAATATTTAGTTACTAATTATCATAGGGGCACTATTTTATTGCATATGTTTCATAAAAAAAACCAAAAAACTCTGCGTAAACACTGAATAAACAAATACACATTGTTAACCCTCTAGTATTGATTGATCAGTTTCAGAACGAGTGCTATCTAGAGACCAAAAGCCCTGGGAAATTGTGAAATTGTTAGGAAACGATTCTATTCGTCAAATGGAATTGATGCGGTTTTATTTACAACTAAAACAAGATCCTCATGGTCCGAACCTTGCTTTATTCGTCGGTAACTTACCCGTCAATCTTTCAGAGCGCAATTATGAAAACATGCTAACGGATTTCTTAGGAAAAGGTATGTATGCCAACTCCAAAAAAATCATAATTTTCTGTCTTGCAAGTTTTATGCAATGTCTTGATTAACTTTGTAACTTGAATTTTTTCAGAAAATAAATTTTCGTGTATTGGTCCTATCTATTACGAATATGGATCGATGGTAATTATTTACGAAGATTCTGATAAAGCTGTAAAAGCACTTTACACGTTAAGGGAGTCGAAGTACGAAGATAAACATCTTTTAGGTTAGCAAATTACAATTTTTTATACAAATTGTGATAAAAAGTAGATGCAATAATAATATTATTATGATAATATAATGATAATAATAACAATAATAAAAATACGTCCTTAATCGTAGTGATGCTATTGCCGAATATTGAGCCAAGTATGGTGCCACCCGGTGTTCAACCGTTACTTGTTTTTGTAAATGTCAAATCGGGAGGTTGTCAGGGACTTGACTTGATATCCAGCTTTCGAAAGCTTCTCAATCCCTATCAGGTGTTTGATCTGGACAACGGAGGTCCACTCCCTGGGTAATTATGGCTGAATACCAACACTGAAATACACTTTACCCTTACATGGTTGAAACATTGGAACAAACATTGAAAGATATGTTGAAGGTTGATTTTTGAAACAAATGTTTATAGAAGAAACCTCCTTGAAGAAACAGACCATCTTTGAAAGTTAAAAATCGTTATTTTAAATATTCGAAAGTCTATCCCTTGAACAAGAAGATTATTTATGAGTCAGAATAGTATAATTTCACATTTTTAATAATTATTAAAAATCAATTATTATTAATCAATCAGGTTAACTTTCTCAAAACCTAAAAATTTCAATTCCTTAGAACCTATTAGTTGCAATTTCTCTGAAATCTCTCTAATTTATTCTGGTTTTTCGTAGACTGTATGTTTTTCGGCACATACGAAATTACAAAATCCTCGTGTGCGGTGGCGACGGAACAATTGGCTGGGTTCTGCAGTGTTTGGACAATGTATGTCAAGACAGCGAGTGCTTATCTCCGGCGTGTGCCATTGTACCACTCGGCACAGGTAACGATTTGGCACGCGTGCTCAGGTGGGGATCGGGTTACACTGGTACAGAAGACCCACTCAATTTGCTGCGGGATGTCATCGACGCAGAGGAAATTAAGTTGGACAGATGGACAGTGATTTTCCACCCAGAGGACAGGGAAAAGGATGATGAAAAGCCCAAGCAAGTTCTTCCCAATCAAGTCGGTAAGTTGCTCGAAAACAAAATCAACATGTTGCGGAAATTTAACTTTGAATAAAACTTCATCCACTTAAGGGGGAGCCTGGTGTAACTGTTTAAAAATAAACCTACATTTAAGAGTGGATTGGACAACAACATTTAAAAATGCTTTATTATCCACTGTGGGAGTAGTGATCTTTAGTTCAGTTATTTAGAATTTTTGAAAATGAAGAATTGGAAAGGAAAACTGGATGGAATACTAAAAAAATTGCGCACTCCCGCGATAATCAACGTGTTAGGCAAAGTTAAGACTGGAGGAGCGAAATGAGTTCGCGCGCAAACGCTTAAAGCGTAACAAAACTACCGAAGCACGAAAAAAAGGGGGACAGGCCCACATATCGATACCTGGGACGAACAAGGTGCCAACTCAAACATGCATTGAATATGCCAACTCAAACATGTATACTCCTCACAATGCTTAAATAGTTTCATAGTCGCGTTAATATTTATCATAGTCATATTTCATAGTCGTATTAATACGACAATGGAACTATTTATCACATCGGAATTCTGATGTGATAACAACTTTGAAATTTCGCACCAGGGTCTCCCCATGATAATATAAACTAAATGAAGTTTCAATTAAATAACTCGATTTAATGTGACCTTAAACAGTGGCTGCGTCAACGAGTGAGGATAACTCGCAGATGTTTGTGATGAATAATTATTTTGGAATCGGCATAGATGCAGATTTGTGTCTAGACTTCCATAACGCGAGAGAAGAAAATCCGGATAAATTTAACAGCAGACTACACAACAAGGGGGTTTACGTGAAAATGGGACTGCGAAAGATGGTCGGCAGGACGCCATGTAAAGATTTGCACAAAGAAATCAGGTTGGAGGTGGATGGCAAGTTGGTCAATCTTCCACAGGTCGAGGGAATTATTATTTTGAATATTCTCAGGTAATTCAACGACATTTTTAATTAGTTTTACAAGTGAAAACTTGGGAAGATGGGGGATTATGTGGGAATTAGAATTTCCCACATAATCCCCCAATTTTGCTCAATATTTCCAAATCGAACGTATCACCGCGGCACACAGTGGGATGAAATGGGTCAAAATATGCATTAGACGTTAACAAAAATTTTTCTTGAATTTTTTAGTTATCATAAATATCGATTCTAAACACCTTGAAAGGAAGATTTGTCATTAATACATTCATCCACCATTATTCATCCACTACATATAAGTATAACATGTCATGAATGTTAACATTGCAGCCCAAAGTGTATTCTTTAAAAATCTGTAAATTAATTTTCACGATCATCCCTCTGCTTCCCCCGCCGCTCCAAAGAGAGGATCTGTTTTATCTCAAACGTGATATCTCAAGCTTCCTATGGAAATTATCGGTCACAAATCGGAAAATCTGTTTACAGGCAATACAAATGTGGACATGGACCCATATTTGAACCGATAATTTCCACTTTGTTATCGATACTTTCCGTACACGGAGAGAATCTCACCGTGGTGGCCCCGGTGCGGCACCGGGCTGGTCCCTGTGCTAATTAAGAGTTGCCGAATCACCGACTCCACCACTGTGCGGCACAGGGACCAGCCCGATGCGGTACCGGGCTGATCCCTGTGCTAATTGAAAGTGGTCAAAGCACCGGGGCCACCACTGTGCGCATAGGGAGAGGTCCGGTGTCTCACCGGACTGGTCCCTGTGAGCACACTGGTGGCCCGGTGTCGCACCGGTCTGGTCCCGATGCTCAGCATAGGGACCATCCTGGTGATCAGCACAGTAGATACTACGGTGAGATTCTCTCCGTGTAGGAAGCTCCGAATATCAGGTTTTTTAACGAAAAAACGGATTCTCTTTTTGGAGCGGCGGGGGGAGGGGGGATGTTCATTAAAAATGATGTACAACTTTTTAAAGACTACACTTTGGGCTATTTCGGAGACAAAGTTTCATCCAATTTGGAGAAAAATTTACAAAGTTATGGCGAGTTAAACTTTATGCGCGCGTTTTGAGTCCTTTCATCCCACTGGGCGGCAACTCTGATTTGTCGGTGATAAGGACATTTAGAATAATCAATGTCTTGTCACAGTGAAAGAAAAAGTTTTTACTTATGGAATCACAGATTATAACTAAAGAATCAACAAGACTGTTATTTTTATTCATCTTATTATAGCTGCGTTCGGGAGTGAGCACTGGCAGCGCTGGCAGAGCGCTGATAACGCTGCCAGCGCGCTCGAAGTCCTGGCAGTGCGCTGAAAGCGCTGCCAGGACTTCGACATGTCACCAGTCTCGACATGCAGCACTTCGAGGCATGTCGAGACAAGTAAAAACATGTCAAAAATATTTTCAAATTCCAAAAATGTAGACATCTATCTAAGGATATATGTCGATGCACTTCGATATATATCGATTACCGAAGTACATCGATATAACGATTATCGAAGTACATCGATATATATCGATTATCGAAGTATATCGATATATATCGATTATCGAAGTATATCGATATATCAATTATCGAAGTGTATCGACATATTCTTTGATAGATGTCTACATTTTTGGAATTTGAAAATATTTTTAACACGTTTTGACTTGTCTCGACATGGCTCGAAGTGCTGGCAGCGCTTTCAGCGCACTGCCGAGGACCCTATTCTGGAAACTGACGGGCGATTGCGCGCCGATTTCTGAACTCGACTATAATGAAATGTAAGCATAGTTGCGTCCAGAGACCGGCGCGTAAACGCGCGCCAGTTTCCAGAATAAGGTCCCAGGGCTTCGAGCGCGCTAGCAGCGTTGCCAGCATGCTGCGAGCGCTGCCAGCGCTCATACCCGAACGCAGCTTATGAGTTGTCTTGTGTTCAAAATATTCTTCATGGCAAGCATTCAATTTTGTGATTTCAGAATCATGCTGACCTGGCAATAAAAACTGATTGGAACCATAAATGGAATTTGACTCTGGAAACCATTGTGGAACCAAGCTTGGCTCAAGAATCCATCCACTGTTCCTAGATAGGCTCTCTGATTTTGATTTCCAATCATGGAACCTATCTCAAAAAATTGAGGGCAAACCGCTCCTGTTTTGCAGTAGCGGATTAGCGGCTAGGCCAAAAAAGCCATGGCCTAGGGCGCAAACATTTTGAGAGGCGACTAATGTCAAAATTTTTTTCATTTCTGTCTAATTAATTTTTTCGTTTCTACACTCAAAAGAATAAAATAGTACATTGTGCACCTAGGGAGGAAATGTAGGCTTTTTCCAACGAGTGGGTTTTCACGAGGCGAAGCCGAGAGCAAACTCACGAGTTGAAAGCATATTTTTCTCCCGTGTTGCACACGTTATTTTTTGTGACAAGTGCGATAGGACATGAGCGCTAGTCAGATGTGCAGCGCGGACCATGGAGAGACGCTCGGGAGATGAAAACAGAAAAACAAATTTGGCGAAAGGTTCTCCCAAAAGGGAGAACGGTTTACCCATTGTCGGTAAACCGTTCCACCATTGACAGGGGGAACCGCTCGTCGACGGATTAGCGAACGGTTTACCTATTTGGGCGGACGGTTCGCCCACGATTTTTTCCGTGTAGAAAGTGTAGGAATAGATACTTCAAATTTGGTTCAACCCAGAGAAAAATTCCTAGCTCGTTTCCCAGCTGCTTTCCTAGCTAGGAAACGATCTAGGAAATTGGCACATAGGAAACGAGCTAGGGAACTAGCTAGGAAATCCGAGTGGGATTTGTTGGCAAAATTTAAAAAAATTGTAGACAATTTCAAAAATTATTTTAAAAAATTGCAATGACACGCAGTCGAAACTAATTAGTTTGCAACTAATTAGTTGAGAAAACTGTACCGCCATAACTGTATCGTATAACCACTTGGTCAACGTCGATACATTAAAGACTCGTTTAATGGTTCTACTTTACGTTTATTCGGTACAGTATCATATCAATGCATATAACTTTTAAACGAGTCTTGAAGATATGACGACTTTGACCAAGTGGTTATATTCACCGACTTCTGCGTAGAAGGACTGAGGTTCGATCCCAGTTATAGCGGTGCAGTTTTTTCAACTAATTAGTTGAAAAATCTTTGCCTGGGTGTCATTGCAATTTATTAAAATAATTTTACAAAATTTCTACAATTTTTATAAATTTCCAACAAATCCGACTCGGATTTCCTAGCTCGTTTCCTTGCTGGTTACCTAACTCGTTTCCTAGCTCGTTTCCTAGCTAGTTTCCTAGGTAGTTTCCTATGTGCCAATTTCTACAATTGTTTCCAGAGTCAAATTCCATTTATGATTCCAAACCAGTTTTGGTTATTTCGGGATTTTTAACTATAAATATTATTCTAAAATATTTAATTAAATTGATGTGCAATTATTCAACAGTTATCAAAGATAAGATTGAATGCAACAGTTTTTAATAACATTGTTTGGGATTTAGCTGGGGATCAGGAGCGAATCCTTGGGGCCCAGACCGAGAAGATCAGTTTAATAAGCCCAATCACTGGGACGGCATATTGGAAGTGGTCGGTGTTACAGGGGTTGCACATCTCGGGCAAATTCAGTCTGGTCTTCGTACAGCAATGCGGATAGCTCAGGTATTTACGATGAAATTAAACAGAATAAAATTAATATAATTAATTAGTAGACGATTTTATATAAATGAAAAAAACAAACGATTAAACAAAATTAAACAATATTAACACACGTCACAACGTTTTGAATGATAAAACACTTGAAGATACGTTTTACTAAAAACGCAAAATCTATTAAAAATATTTACAAAACACTTAATTTGTACTGTCTTAAGCATTCACTTACATATGACTAAAAATGTGGAACCGAAATTAATACTTATTATTCTAAACATGGATTTTTATAATTATTAACTGGACCAATTAAAAAATATAACCCTTTAGAATTGTTTTGCGACAAAAGGGATTATGTTCATACCACGAGATTTTTTATTGATCTGTCTCAGTGTATCTTTACCCAGTAAATGAAAAACGATAAAATACGGTAGATAGTTTTGAATTGCATTTCTATTTCAATTTGTGAGTCGTGTTCCTTAGATTGCAAACGATAGAAACATTGCTGAGGTAAAATACCGCGATGAATTGAAAAAAAAACACCCCAATGAGGATATGAACTCGGAAAGTTTGAGTCATCAGCTTTACACAATATCGAATGAGCTCCTGACTTATAATGTCTGTGATTTAATTTGACCACAGCTAAAAACTACCTGATATTATCCGACTGCTTTTAGGTGATATCCGTAACTGCATATGATTCAGTTCAACCCAATTCAACACATACGTTTGTTGGATGAATCGTATGTATAGAATTGAACGTAACTCATTTTAATTTACCCGAATTTATATCCCCAGTTGAATATGGAAAAATAATCCTTTGTTACGGGGGATTGCGGCCGAAGACGGCTGGAAACCGACGGTTACGTTGCAAAATTACGGTTTTTCTGCTGGAATTAGCCGGAGATTTTCACACGCGTAGGTTAGAACACTGATACAAGCAAACCAAATGTCAGTCGTAGTCTTCAAATTGAAATACAGCCATTTGTGTATCACTCGTAGTTTTTAAAGATTCGCGATTCGCTAGGAGGAACGCTGAATTATTTTCAATATTTTTATATCGTTTTTCCTTTACTGGTTATTCATTGAAAGAAGTATTGAATTTCACATAATCAATAAGAATATTACTTTATAATATATTAATATCTGTGAAAAAGTGTGATTGTGTGAGTATACGCGAATAAAAAAATATAACGATGAGTCCTCACATATTATAGAAATAAAATCACCTCTTATCATATCTCATTAAAATGAGATATACTTTGGTTGTGTAAGTATATGAACCAGTTCCTCAAAAACTAGCGACATTGGCTATTGAGTGGTTCTTTAATATTTAGAAACTGCGGGTTCAGATATTGGTATACTTTTTTGCCCAATGAAATTGTTCTCGTTTATAATCTGAATGTCGATTTGCAGGGTGGCAGTATCAAAATTCGTTTACACTCAGACTTGCCGGTTCAAGTGGACGGCGAGCCGTGGCTACAAAGTCCCGGTGACGTCACGATAATCAAGTCTGCCTTGAAGGTACATCTCCACCTCCTTTCAAATTAACTTCTTCAATGTTTTTATAGCCGAGCATTTGTTCCTTTTACGATATTTGCTCATTGTCTCATTGCATATATCATTTCCCACATCGTATCGTGGTCGTTAACACCGATCTATACTTTTCCAAATTCATTAATTGACTACCGGTTAGTACAGTTATGACATTCTCAAGCCTCTTGCAATTAATGGCAATGCATGACTCTTAATTGTATTTACACACTTGAACTTTTAATTTCTAATACTCTTTTGACCATACTAATACTCTGTTGTATAGTTTGCTACATTCGTTTGCTACATTTACAAGAAAATGAAAAAACAGAAGATTAGAAAACCTCTTCATCGCAATTTTATTTGAGCAAACAGACTAAAGACATGAAAAAAAAGACTTGTGGATACTTAAAAACTGCTTCTCGAATTCACACTGGTTAAATAAAAGTATTAGTTACAGTTAGTAATTAATTTCATTACGTGTGATATATCAGGAAATAAATACGTTCTATATTATTAATAAAAACTCTCTGATCAAGTTAATTCCATTTGTTAATGTCTTATCTATGAAATCAAATCTACTAATAAAACTTGGTAGACTTGATTGCTTACGCGAGGTAATACCTCGTGAAATTACCAATGATTTACACTGAGCAAAGGTCATTTCTAACTCGATCGAACCATAATCTTACGAAGGAACCGTTTTTTTGCAAAGAAATAAATCGGGATTTCTTTTCACTGAAATAATACAAAGAGAATCCCTAATGTTACAGCAAATGCAACTGTGTAATATCTCGTCTGCTTATAACACGACTTCATTTGGTTATAAGTAAACCGAGTGAATATGCCCTAACACTAAAAAGAATATAATTTTTTACTGGCACCTTGTAAAGGTGATTTGGGGTTTTGTAGTTCAAATTCATTTTAAGATTTTTATGATATTAGGGAGAATTTAATATCGATAATCTTTGTGTTTATATTATTATAGTCTTTATATTATTATTTAATATCAATAAAAACTGGAAAAGCTAACAAAACTTTCTCTCCATAACTTCGAATCTAAGAAAAATTTATACAACACAACTTTGTCGGTAACAACTTTTCCTGGGGTGAATCATTTCGCGTAGCAAGATATCGGAATCTTCTAAAATTCTTTGCAAAGCTTTAGAAATGTAGAAAATACTCGAAAATATTTATAGTCTAAAGAATTGTTATTTACAAAAATTTACACTACAAATTTCATGACTCTGCTCTAATTTCAGGAGTCATTGAATTTAAATGTTTACAATAAATTACTTGGTTTCATAAACTTTCATTCTTTATATGAAATATTTTACAATAAAATTCCAAAGATTGGGTATCTTCTTATTGCAATAAAAGGATAATTAATCAGGGTTTTCAACCAACAGTAGACTTTTTCTCAAGCCATACTCTTTCTCGTTTGAATTTCTTCTTGCAACAAGACAGTTCCTCCGAATTCGTTTCCGCTTCTTCTAAACTATTTTCGAATGCAATATCACTTGCCAGTGTAACATGAACCCGAAAAGAAAAAGAAAACAGTGAAGTTCGCCTTCCAGACACAGAGAAGCGCCACGCCAACACGATCATGGCACAAAAACTTAACATGCGCCGCAAGTGGCGCAATGTCCGTCAGTGCATGCATTCCTCCCCTGATTGCACTTTACTAATGTTCTCCTTGTTCCTTTGTTCTCACTTCAGGCAACCATGTTGAAGAAAAGTAAGATCAAGCGTCGGAATACCGAACCGTCGATACTGCCTGCTAATGGGGAGGGGGGCAAGAGCACGGACGAGTAAACCAACCATTCAGCAGCTTGCAACTAGTCAGTCGATTCTCTCGATCGCCTCCCTAATGGTGCTTCCCAGGCAAACTCTCGCTCTGCGGTCAACCGACAAGTTATCGATAATCCGTTCCAGGGTATGGAAACTGACATGTGTTTAGCAATCGGTGACGATTTTCCGCGACAATTCCAATAAAACTGTTATCGCACTCTCCGGCATAACAGTCTCCATACCCTGATCCGCTGGCCGAGTTTGGGGACGCACCAATCGAGGCGAATCGCGCTGTTTCTAATTCTGTCTTTCGCTCATTCTTTACTCAACCAAAACGCAAGAAAAGTGTCTCTGAAAATAACACAGCCGCGGCGAGCGTTCGACGACGAGTCGTCGTGTAATTACAAAGCCAATTATATTTTGTACAATGTTCGATGAATGGCGTTGAAAATATTTTTCAGAGCAATTTTCGGTACTCGCGCATCATCAACATGAATCCCGCGATTACGTTGATCGATATCCTTGCGCATGCATACACCCTCTGTACAGTTATTCCGGCAAAGTTATTAAGCCCAATGCAACAAATCAGCTTCACGTAACCTTTTTTATAAGCTGCTGTGCACTGTTCAGGAGATAAAGATAACGATTTATGAGTACGGTGCGGACCGGCGATCAATCTTCAATTGTCTCTTCAAGATTTCTTCAAGGAAGATTATGAAGTAACATCAAGCTGAAAATAAATTAAGCAATTATCGTTGCCTTGCAAAAGTAAGGTTTTCAGTAATCTCGAAAACCTGAATGTTTCAATAAAATCAAGTTATTTGATTGTTAATTGTTTAGTTCATATAGTGTGATTGCATTGTACGTATATTATATTTAAAAGTACAAGGAAATCTAAAAGTGATTCTAATTGTTAGTAGTGAAACTGTTAACAATCGGTTTTGTTCCCACTTCACAATTCCAGAAATATATTTAATAATGTTTCATCAATGTTTTTGGTACTTTCGGTATAATCTTAGAAATAAATTGTTTACTTTAATTAGTTCATTATGCAACGAGTGGTTGACAAACATATGTCGTGGTAAATCTATTCAATCGAGTATACGGAAAAAAACTGTACAGTACTGACTACTGTCTGGCGTATTAACCAGTGCTGTTTGGACAGCACCAGTGCTGTTTGGACAGTGCTATCCTGACAGCCTTGCTGTCAGGATAGCAAGGCTGTCAGGATGCAAGCGGCCCACGCGTGCGCAATTGCAACGCTTGTCTGTTGGGCGGCGCGCGTGCGTACTTTGTGCATTGGCGGTGAGAACCAGGTTACTCACTGGCGCCGACATCACTAAAAATAAAATAATAAAAATAAACATTCCCTAAATCTGAAAAGATTCAAAAACGTAATACCTTTCAAAAGTCACATTTTAAATCGTTTCTATTCATTTTGCAAATAGAATATTTTTCATACTCTAATTACGTGACTTGATACTTTTTATCCACGGAAACAAATAATATGTCGTTTCAATCTCATGTAATACGGTCTCACAAATCGTGTTGGTTTACTGAATCCAGTGCTAAATGAGTATTAATCGTCAACTCTGATTCGCTGTTACATGTATAAGCCAAATGGTCAGTCTTAGATTGAATACTTCATCTCATTGGAGACATCTTTTCTCAATGATGATGCAGTCGTAGAATGGGACTGGATATTATTTTTCCCCGAAGATGTCGGAGCCGATGATTGTCCGCTTTTTCAATGCCAAAGCATACATGCCGCGCAGCTTAGAAACGTTGCAACTGCGCATGCGCGGGACGCTTACGGTAACCAATGCTGTCCGGATAGCATTTATTCTGTTTCAAGATACAGGAGTCAGTAGTGATCAGTTTTTTCTGTATAGAATGTAAAAATTTAGCAAATAAGAGGAATTGGGATAACTGCCTGCCCAGTTGAAAAATTCCATTAGGACTAGTTCTAATTGTATCTATACGGTTTTTGACAATTTTTTCAAATATTATATACGATTTTTATAGGGTGTTTGACGCCCATATGAAATTGCATATAAATTTTATTTGTATGTAATTGTAGTTCGATGTCGGAAATATGTTCTAATGTTTTCCATCTGGTTTTGACAAGGTTTTTTATACGTATTTAATTGTTTTTAATTGGAGTTTATCAACTGGGATATTCGTTCCCACTAGAAAAAGTGGTTACTTATTTTCGAATGACGATGCTACGAGTAGGAAACCCCCACTTTTTCCATATGTACTTATTGAAAAAATGTAAGTTTGTTCAAATTTATCTCATGAAATTTTTTAGTTGCATGTCTTTAATCGCTGAACTTTAATTGATAATTAATACGGCCTATAAAGTAAACTTCCCAAGTAAAACATCTTTCAAGATACTTGAAGTGACAGTTTTAAATTGGATCCACCGTGAGTCCACATCAGTGTAATTAAAAAAAAACAAAAAAGTTATACATACATACCCTAACGGAACAGCAATGAAGAATTGTCGTCCATTCGATCTCTATTGAACATTCGAATATCCATTCAAAATTATGTCGAATCAATATCGACTTCGAACCAACATCGATTTGACATAGCTAGTCCGGTAGGGTATATACATATATATATATGTCGTAGGCCATTAGAAAAATCAGGTATTTAGCTCAATACCTAGGCAGTTAGCTAAACCCCCACGGACGAAAATATATTCCTAAAATATATGTGAAAATATATAAAAAATATTTCGGCAAAATTTGTATAATTCATATATATTTTTTATATATTTATTGCACATAAACAGGGAAATATCTGTAAAAATATATATACATTTATATATGATATATATTTAAAATACATGTTATATATTTTAAATATATTTAACATATATTTTTTGCGGAAAAAAGTTATATAGTTACGTATATATTTTTCAAATATATTTTCGACCGTGTGGGAATGCCGGAGAAAATTCGAGAGTTCCTCTAACGGCCGGGCAGCTTCTAGACCCTTAGGATTAAATTCATAGGATTCAAATTCAAAACAAACTTAGTTTTCCCAAATATCATCAAGCATGCTGAAATTATCAGTATTCGCTTACATCGCTTGTCATTTTAATAGTGACAGAAAAGTGACAACAATAAAGAATTTACCTGATATTGTTCGTCATCACCAGTAGCGGGACTCGAACCAACAACTCCGTGGTGACAAACCCCGTACGTTTCCCTTTTGGCCAAACCAGTCTCGTTGATTTACCTTCGTTAGTTAACCGCGTTGAATTAAAAAAAATTGTGTGAACAATATCTTCGTGGCAGTATGGCATAAAGTATGGCAACTAGACAACGTAATTGAAATTCAAGATGGCGTTTATTCTACTCTGATCTTTTTCTACCATGAAGGTATTGTTAAAATAACATTTCTCCAAATTCAACACAGTTAACAATATCGGGTAAATTGTTTATTGTCGCCACTATTCGGTCACTATTAACGCGACAAGCGATGTAAATGAAAGTGTATTTGATCACTGATAATTTTCAGCGTATTTGTTGGTATTTGGGAAAACTAAGTTTCTTATGAATTTGAATCGCCTTTAATCCTAATGGTCTAGAAGCCGTCCAGCCGTTAGAGGAACACTCGAATTTTCGTCTAACTGCCTGATTAAGTTAGGCCGATAAAAAAATAATGAAAATTTGTCTAAAGGCCGGCACTTAGCTAACTGCCTAGGCATTAAACTAAACGTCTGATTTTTCTAACGGCTTACGACATATATACATACCTATATACATTTATTTTGTTTTTTGACTGGTGGTTACGCAAATGACGCCATTATCGAGCGCAGACAATCAGTAAATAGAGTTATTTTGTTTGTTAATAAGTGATTTTGAAAATATATGAATGTTTATGTGAATCGTTGATGTCGTCAGGAGCGTGTCGCTTGCAATTACACTTGTGCAAACATTGTTTAAATGGTAATATCAACAGTTGAATGTCGTGCTCGACATCATTACTTTAATCCATTGTTGGTCGCGCTTTGAGTTACGCATTGAGGTGACGTTGAAATTCTGCTGTCACGGAGTTAGTGCAATTTTCGGAGAATATGACACCTAACAAATCACAAAATTTATGTGACACATTTTTTAAAATAACTTTTTTCATAATTTTTTATTTTCGACAAGGTAAAATTGCAATCAATCATTATATTCAAACAAGCGTTATTAAACATTATGATTTCTTATGATAAAACGATTATTAATATTCTTTTTATAAAAAACATGAACTCCGTGGCAGCAGAATTGTACCACTACAACAATTTTTTTTAATCAAATGGAACCGATTACATTTTTAAATTAATACAATTCATGGATTCATCTATTAAGATAGTTCGGTTGACTTAGGCATTATCAGTAAGAGGGTATTTATTTTTCAATAACTGAATTCTTTAGTATATATTAGATTTCTAGTGACAAAGGAAGTTAACTTTCACCGTGTAGTTTTTTAAAATTCAATAATTTTTAGATATTGAATTTTAAAAGTGAGCCGAAATAATAAATAAACTGAGAGAAATTATCGATCTTTAAATAATATATACAAGATTAATGATTACTATGTATTATACACATTAAAAAAAGGAACCTTGATTCACATTTCCTTTGGATATTTCACTTGAATCAAGTATATAATATTCTCAAAAATATTGAGAATATATTTGACATTGTTTAAGTGAAATATGATTAATTGAAGTAAACATATGATAGTTACAAGTAAAATATACTTGTTTCAGACTAAATTATACTTCCTTCAAGAATATCTCATCCAAAAATATAATATACTTGAAAATAGTCAGAATTTTTTTCAGTGTGTTAGCCTGGGTTTACTGTTACAAACACTCGACTTTTACTGCAGCCATACACTTAACCCATTCCCTGTTATAAGGATTCAGGAGGATACAAAATATATTCTTTTGTATCCTTATAGCAGGGAATGAGTTAAATAATACAAATTTATTTTTTTTTTTGAAAAATGATCACTTAATTTTACTATGTTTAAAATTAATAAAAAATTTAATAAAAATTCAGAATAAAATATAAAAAATCGTCATTTATAATATTTAGTTTGATAAATTACTTATTCGTTCGAAGAATAAGAGTTAAGTTTTGTTTGATACATAGTAATTTTTCGCGTTCCTTATTCGAATACGCACAAGGGAGACACTTGTCAGTCGTCGCCTTGAATTAGGTCATTGTGCGTTATAATTGATTTTTTCACTATTATTTCACTATTATTTATTAGCAAAATTGATGACAAAATTGATTGATTGAAACAAAATGTTTCGCCATAATTAATTACATAACATTACAAATCGAATATATTCTTGAAACGAACACCTTTCTCACAAGCGCCAAAGTTAGCACCATTACAGTATATAAGATATGTTTTATATGTGTGGTAGGTTTGTATTCCCATGCGTTTGTAGTTCTGTGAGGTTAGGATTAGGCATGCGCGGGTCAAAATTCAGAAATAATTTTAAAACATCAAATAATTACAATTTTACTTATGTCCAAAAAAGAGCTCGATCAGACCTACCTGGTCTTTTTTTCTGTAATATGTAGCTGTATTGCGCATTCAGATTACAGGCTAATTAGCTGAATTGTACTAGAATAAATTGCTGTACCGTATGGAATTTTTATTCAGAAATTTAAGAAAATAATTTTGTCTATACATAGTGAGCAACTCACTTCAGACTCTCTTTGTTTCATTTCCTGAGATCTATCCGACACCGTCTTGTCTACCTGATCTAAAGTCGGCCACGTAACTGCGTTTTCAGCTTAATTACACAACTCCTTATATTACGTTTCAAGCAAAGAAAATAATCCTAGACAATTGTTGACTGTATCATATAGTTGACGGTAGTCAACAATAATTTGAATAACAGAATTATAATTTTATTCGTTGTTGAAGGAGTTTCATATTACATATTTTAAAATCTTGAGTAAAATAAAATATATGTTAACGTATGGAAATGAGCAATGATTGATTTATTGTATTCACATTTTAATCATTAAGAATTGTTTCATTTATATTTTTGAAAAATGTGTTCAAATAAAACAGATTTCTTTAATGTGTTTAGTCAGTGAAGTTGCTATATGATAGCATGTCCAAGTATTGTACGTTTTCTACGTTTTCTTGTTAAATTTCAGATTTTTTCTGCAGTAAAATGTAATACGTGTGCCTAAATATGCTACACTGTATAGCAAACTTTAAGTATCGAATTGTTCATTTCCATGTAAGTATAACTGATAATTGAATATTGCAAAGTATATCCCCAGCATGGCGTACAGTATAGCAATATTACTTAGAAGTATGGAAAGACTGACAATAACATTTCTCTAACTGTACCCGAATTTTGACACGCACGTGCCTAGTTACACTGAGAAAACTAAGTGGTAAAAGTTACCACTTTAGTTGTACGAGATAACACTATATTGGTGCGAAGTACAGTTTCAAGTGGTAAGGCATACTGTTTGTCAAATGGTGAAAATTGTAACCCTCAAGTGGTAAACGTTTACCACTTGAAGTAGAAAGGATTAGTATTGATACATCGATCTTTGGTGGTTATATTTTTGTCAAACATTAAATCAATACCAGACAACTCTTTTTGTACTTTTCTCATATTGTGTGAAAGTTAATAGAACATTGGTAGTAACAACAATTATCTTTATTTTTAAACATGCGAAACACATCGCAGCTCTGCGCGATATCGATACAACTTTCAAATTTTAAATTTACCACTTTTACCATTTAGGTGGTACCGTTTAGTTTTCTCAGTGAAGGATTAATTACGCCAACCCATTTCAATTTAGTACAACCGCATTGCATTAGAATTTAAACGAATTTGGGTTAATTAATAAACAAAAGAGAGTAGTTACGACTTTAATAAACATATTTACGTTTTTCAGTTATTGTTTCCACTCATAACTTACAAATTCTGCCATGACAACTCAAATTTTTGGGCGCTGCGAGACGTACTGGTTTGGAGTATAGGTACTGTTCATACTCGTATGATAAACCCATATAGACATCGAACGTGGAATCTATGTGGATTCCACGTGGAGGAACAATCGGACGTAGATTCGACGTAGATTCCACGTCGAATCTACGTGTTTTGAAGGTGTGTCTGTTAGGGAAGTGACATGCGACTTCACGAGATTCGTTAAAATTACGTTATAAATAATGATAAAGGTACGTGTAAGGATTATAAATATACGGGTATTTAGTACCTAAGAAGTAAGCATAACAATTATGTACAAGTATGTACAACATTATTTTCTCTTTTTGATAATAATTTAGTAGTAAAAATTAATTCATACTTTCGGTAATATCGAATGATACATAGACATAGTAAAATTCAATCCGAAATAGATACACGCAAAAGACGTGACACCGCTGAGCAGTGCGCTGCACACTATGTAGTGGTGCGTAGGGTAAACTTTTATTCAGGTGAAACGTTACTCGATGTTACTAGAATAGGGTGTTTCTTCATTACATTGTGAAAATGTTAGATTTTAAGTGAAAACTAAATCAATACATTTTCTCACTCTGCGATAATATTTTAGTCAATAAAAATAATTTTTTGTTGTATATTTTTTCTAACCAATGTTTTCGAATTGGGAAAACAAACGCGGTACATTAATAAGTAAAATATGTGTTTTTCAGGCTTTTCTTTTGGACAGTTCAACATTCTCCCACAATCAGAGAATGTTTTAAAACCATTTTTAATTAGATTACCTATATATTATCCGTAAAAATTAGAAACACCCTAACTCCGTGGCAGCAGACTTGCCATTTCACCTTAAGGTCGTGTCGAAAGCGTGATTACCGACATTACAGATTTTACAAAATACGTCTAAATAAGAATATGGGCACTGATTTAACGACCAGAGCGAGATTTGTTCACTTTTTTTACACCCTTTGACCGCAAAATAAACTTTAATCGTATTTAATTGTAGAAGAATAGTGATTTCTAGTTTTCGAGGTGGAAAAATTCGTAGAACTCACTATTTTTTCAAATGGCTTGTTACAAAATGTTACTTTATGGCTAAAAACATTCTCCCATAAACACAGAATCTCCCTCTGGTCAGCATTTTAAAAAATCAGCAAATGATTTTTTCTCAAGCAAAGTCCCTAACTCCGTTGCAGCAGACTTTCGACTTGGCCTTAAGAGGAGGACAATTGCAATGTCAGTTTCTACTTTACCGATTCTAGTGTATTTTACGTTTATACGTATTACAATATATTTGCTGTTTCCAGGAGTTAAAAATACGTTGATTATATATTTTTCTTTGTTCAAATTATTTGTCTTCGTTATGCAACTAAAGCCAAATTCGCATAGTTTGTAGCATTACGCCATTCGTAACGAACATCTCTATCCTCCTGAAAACAACAAATATGTTTCAATTCTTATATACATTCAAAATTCACTAAACTCTTAAAGTCGTCAATCTAAAATGCCTCCTTTTAACCCAACCTATCCGATAATATATTACTCATTATTTTCTCAAAGTAAACTGTATGTAAATCTCTGAAAACAGACATTTTCAGAGAATACTCTGAAAATCTCTGCAAATCTCTGAAACATTCTGAAAAAATTGGGACAATCATAGTTTTTTCAGAGTTTTTCAGATATTTAGAGAAAACTTTGAAAATCTCTGAAAAAACTGTGATTGTTCCAATTTTTCAGAATTTTTCAGAGATTTACAGAGATTTTCAGAGTATTCTCTGAAAATGTCTGTTTTCAGGGATTTACATAAAGTTTACTTTGAGAAAAAAATTTACAGTTCCAATTTTGAGAGACTTTCAGAGATTTTATTTGCACAAGGATGGAGGGTTCCTCTGAGATGTTTTCAAAGTGTCTTTGGGGAATGAATCTCCACTGGGGATTCCTCCTAGTCCCCCTCTCTCTCACTCAATCCTAATCTCTCAACTCTTTCCAGCATCAGCCCCGATGCCCCAGGACGGCGAGGTGATCTACAAGGACTGGGTCTTCATCAACTACACCTTCAAGCGGTTCGAGGGTCTGACGCAGCGAGGCACGCCGACCAAGAAATAGCAACTCCCCTCGGCAAAGGGTCCCTCCCAGCCCGGAAGCCAGCCGCCGCCGTGCGACGGTGGCGCCGCCGCGAGCGGCGCCCCAGTCCAGGTGCACTATCCGCATCCGCCGTTTTCCACGACCACGTTACCGGCGCATATCGACAGCTAAGCACGCGCACCTGTTCATTCCCGCAGCGGGCCGCGCGCCGCCGCTGCTGCCACCTGCGGGACCACCACGAAAGCTCTCTCCGCTTCGAGCGATTGTACGCGAACGCCTCACAGCTGCCCGAGACATTGCAATGTACCATTGTTGCATCGACGATTCCGGTCATGTCCGCATATTTATTTACTCGTTCGTCGACGTCATCATGCAACGCCAAGTCGGCGCCCCGCGAGATCGTGCTGCCCCCTCGCGACGAAGCAACAGTCCGTCACTTGTTTCTCGCTGTTTGTTTCTTTTCGTTTACCTAGAGACTGCAGTTTTTTAGATACAAATTTTTGCCGAGCAAGCTGTTCCGGTACGATGAGAGGTCAACGATGTGGCCAGGTCCTCGACGAAGTATCATCGAAATCGTCGACGACAGCGCCACCTGGCGACGGCGGTGGTGATCATTGTGACCTCGCTAGTCGGCTCTTTCCCGAAGTCGCGTCCCGCCTCTGGAACGACTGTGGTCTCTTGACCGACCCGCGGCTCAATCTGGCCCAACTCCCACATCGAATCTCCCGGACATCCGCAGTATCGGCGAACGGTGTCTGGAATATGAGTGACACTCTTCGCCGATAGGGTGCGCTTGTTCGGACTTGGTGGTAGCAATCATGTCTTCTGGATTCAATAGGGTGTTGATCGAATGGAGAGAAAAATGGAATGAAGTCCAGATCCTGCGAAATGCTTGTCTGGGTACCATCGACAGCATCCGTCCTGAATTAATCGGCCGTAAAATGACATCTGATTAATTTCTAATGGGGACCTAGTGATTTGGGAGGAAGTACCTGGAACATCGAACGAACTAAGAACAAGAAAATTCTGCATCCAGAGGTGGGGACCTACCAGTGTCAGATTCGAACACATTATGAATTTCGGACCTTTCTGATCATTTGTACTTGGTTGGATAGCAGAGGTGGTCTCACGTAGTATCAATTCTCTTCTTTGCTCTCTTCTCATTTTCCAACGACCAGACTCGAGCCGACTTTTCAGGTCGGGAGTACTGGCACTCTAACATTTGGATGAACTTATTAATTTCTTCCATCGTCCCCTTGTACTCCTCAGTGATAGGGAGGTCTAACTCCTCTGGCAATGGTTGTTTCCTAGCCATTCTGAAGATGACGTATTTATTGTTGTCGTGATCCGGGAAAGTTACCTCGTAGTAGTGAATATGTACATTTTTATTATTCTAATTATGATTCTAATTATTATTATTATTATATTATATTATAGTATATATTATATTATATTATTATTATATAATTACAACTTTTATTATTATTATTAATATTATATTATTTGCGCTTTCTCGGACATAAGATAAGAATGTTTTGTAAATCAGCCGAATAAAGACTTGTTGGTTATCGTATCGTTTTGCTTTCTCATTCTTTTATCCGGTGACGCCGAACGTTCAGACACTGACTGATTAATATACAAAAAAAGCCGCACGAAACTCGCGTGCCCCGATCGCAACCCAACGAATGGTCGCGTGGGTCGAACAATTTGTGCATGTTTACCGGGCGGATCCCCGCATCCGCCGATTAAATCTCATGACCGCGAATGCGGATTTTTGAAGTCGCGGGGAAACGAGCGTGACCTGTCGACGCGACTCGCAATTCGTTTCGCAATGGCGTGGCATTATTATTAGGTTCCGATCAGCCATTTCTTTATGATAGATCCAGATACTCTTGAAAACTATATTGAGAAATCATTTCAGTAAATTTTACTATATAATTTAGCAATCCCTACTATACCATTTAGTATCGCATTCTCTTTTCCCATTAGTTTAACTTTGAAGAATTTTTCCCAGATGATATAGTAAATTTTACTTGACGTTTTATGAAAATGTATCATATCATGTAGGAATATCTCTTTCGAATTTGTAACAATTTTCTTCAAATTGGATTCGATACATTACGATTACTAGATGATTTCGTAAAATTTACTAGAATTCTACTAGGATTTTTTATAGAATATTTTTCTTAGTTTACAAATAAAAAATAAGACGATATCAATAGATTCCTTCGCGATCGACGATCGTAATTCGAACCAACGCCGAAAGTCGCGTCGACGTGGAATCAGTCAATCATGCAAACTCAGCGCTGCAAATCGACACTTTTACGTGAGCCAAGATTCTCGTAATGTATAATGATGTACGCAAATTAGTGTGAAATTAGGATAACCGGGAGACCGAGGGTGCAGATCGCGGATCGACCGACTCGAGAGCCACTTTCTCGTAGCCGAATAGCCGATAGCCGAATGTAGCGCGTTATTGAACTAGGGATTCTGAGACGAGCGTAACAGCGAAATTCAGGGCTTCTTTGTTGCCTTACGGAGGTTCCTAACGTAGCCCGGCAGTAACGTGCAGACCGACGACCATTTCTCCCGAGACCTAGATATATATTATATTATAAATAATATATATATACAAACAATTATATATACATACACAGACGCATCGTGTACACAAAAGCATAGCCGAATGAATGATAAACGTATCGATAAGTCTGTATATAAGTACATATAATCCATTTCGTTCGACGAGTTCAACAAAACCCTGTACAAACGTGACTCCAACCCAATATCAAATGTACGATAAAACGAAATCACCGAACGGCGAGGTAAATGGCAGTCATTCCGTTGCCCTCTTAAAAATGACTCATAGAAACGGATAAAATTGGATAGAATATTTTTATCAATCGGATACAATTTGTATCCGTTTCTTGGCGATTATTGTTTCGTAATTTCCGGATAGAAACTGATGTCAAATTTACCAAGTTTCATATTTATGATTAATTCTGTATCCGTTTGTATTTGAATATTACACATTGCACTAATGGATAAAGTCGTATGAATGATATTTTTCAATAAATATAAATTATATATCAATAATCATTCGAGCTAATCCTCCATTACAGTAACGTGTGTACGGATAGAAACGGATATAACAATTTTTTTTCTATAATTTTCCACTGTAAAGTAGTTCTTATCTTATTATATATGCATTAATGCATTACAAGTCGAATTTAAGAGAAATCATGTCTATCATAATCTGCCTTTTAAATCCAATTCTATTGATTTTTTTATTGAATCCAATTATACTGGTTTTTATTTAATCCAATTCTATTGGATTCCATCCAAATCTATACGAAAATTACGAGACAATATCCGCCTTATCGGATAAGTTTTTGTAAATCCGTTTCTAATTCTCATTTTTAATAAGGTGCGCTTCATTCTGAGACAGTGGCGACGCGAACGGCCCAGGGCATCGTGATTGATTACGGTCATAGTAATAGCGGAACAATAATCGTAACGTTGACAAAAGTAAATATAATGGTAGGCCGCGGTATGCGCGATATACACAAACGAACGAGTACCTACACGCAAGCATATATTCGTAACGATCCAGATGAGTAAAAACGTAGCAATATGTACCGTTGCCAAAGTTCGCACCAGTACGTCCCCGGCATAGATAAACAGATGTTGAATATATATACACGCATACCCCCCTCGAGGATCGGACTGGCATTTTCCGTCGCGATTTCGTGAATTTCCGCGCGCGATTTCAATTGTTCATTTCGCCGCGCGAACAGTCAATTTAACGAACGGGCCAAGGGGAGTCGCGAGACGACGAATTCAGCGCCGCCACGGGGACCGACGAGAGGTCGTTTATTTTTGTTCGAGGCGATAGATTCCAGCGAGTGGAGGGCGCGGCGACGGACAGACAGCTCGGTACTATATTTTTGCAGCGAGAAGCCACGCGGCGCGCGCCGTCTGGACCTGCCGCGCGCCGGGCAATAATAATTAGTTGGTTAAGGAGCCGCCAAACGTTCAGCAGTGCAGACACGCGCGTTTCGATCCTATAGTTTGATGCGGGGCGGGCGGACTGGCAAGCGGCAGACGGGACGAAGGCAGACGCTCGCGAACTGGATTCCCTGGGAAAACCCACAGGGACGAAAATATATTCGTAAAATAAATGTCTAAATATAAATATATTTTGAATATATATACACATATATCAAAATATAGTATACTTCTTGTATATATTTTAAAAATACTTATTACATAAAAACAGTGAAATATATATAAAAATATACATACATTTATATATCTACGTCTGGATGGAAGAAGGTACAATTTCAGAAAGGTGCCATTTCGGCCCATTGTTTTAGATGAACAGAAATGGCATCTTTTTCGAATCTTTTCTGAAATGGAACCTATTTCACTCCAGGCATTGATATTATATACATTTGAAATACATTTTATATATTTTAAATATATTGAAAATATTTGCGGCAAAAGTTATCTATTTACGCATATATTTTGCGAATATATTTTCGATCATGTGGGAAGCTGCGGATAGGAATGGACTGGTGGTGAGGAATAGGAGAATTTTGAAAGATTTGCTGGAAGAGAATATATTTGTTATGTTTGGTGAATCTGTTATGTTTGGTGAATATGTGACAGCAGGAGATTGGTGTTACAAAACTGAGAATGAGTATGATGAGGTGGTTATAGTAATGAGTTTGAGCATTGGAATGTCACTTCAGTTTTAAAGAAACTGAAAAGTGAAAATATTTTCTTGTTCTTTTTTAATCACCTCAGGATTTTTTGTGGGTGCTAGAGTTTAGGTTCCTCTTTAATAATATGCGGGGAAAATATTAAGAGTATAATTGTTTATTATTTATTTAAACAACAACTTACTATCGTACGTTTATATACAACCTACGAAAAAATGTGCTTTTGTTGTGTAAAATTGCTATACACCATTACGGCAAGGAATCTTAAAGAATGTAAAGTTATATCTTCAGGAATTATTAACTTCCTATTCATTTTTATCAGAAAATATGATTTATGTTACTTATTTGAAAATATATTTACAATATGCTTTGGACCTGTCTATCGCGAAATAACCACCGTAATCATAAACCGATTTTAGGTTTCCTTAACAAGTAGAATTTTGTTTGAAAATCTTGGATACCCAGTCAACATTGCTTTCCTCAAAGTTGCCCCAGAGTCAACTTTCAGTGATTGCGGTTCCTCTGAGTTGACTCGGAGGTAACTTTGGCAAGTACAATGTTGCCTGGGTAGAGGCTGATCATGCTTGACGGTTTCGAGTGTCAGCATTTGGAAACTTGTGAATGCATTGTCAACGTAATTTGAAGTTATATTTAAACAAATATAACAATTGTGTTACAAATAAGCAATAGTTTACAAATAATTTGTACAGATACTATTACAAAAATTACGTTAGGGTGAACAAATCTCGTCAAAGCTTGTACCTATTATATGTATAGAACTACTTATTCTTTTTAATTAAACTATTAAGCTATTTCTGAAAGAAATAGCTATTATCTAAGTTCATCAGTTTTAATTTATTCATCGCCAATCACTGAATGAACAGTACGATATCGTTATTTCCTTAGAAAAACGATTAATTTTTCCAAATATAACATTTACTCAAAAACCCATTTTATCAATCACCTAATGAAGAAACCACATACAAATCTGATATTTAATCAATTTCGAGATTTTCACCCTCAAAATAACGCAAATCAATACCACCCATCCGATCCTATACGCTCCTACGCGTCGTTTTTAACAGGGTTGTGATATTCTGAACAGCGAGCGATTCCGCAATAACAGAAGCGAACCTATTTTCTGCATCCTTAAGGAGCGTAGTCAGAGCTAAAAGCGTAGAGCGAAAGTCCGGCCGATATTTCGTCGAGGCGTTGCGATCATATCACGAGCGCCCTCGCACTTGAATTTCTTGAACTTCCCGGGTCCGCCGCGAGGGCGCGCCACTTGCAGCCGCTCGTCCAGGTACACAGAGACACGTCCATACCGGTGAAGATACGATTAGACGACAAATGACCGCGGTCGCGAGGTCGATTTATTTATTTATTGACGTAGGGTTCGGGGGTGGGAGGGGGTGGGGGTGGAGAGACGTTTTTCACGGGAGAAAAATATTACAAAACAATAGCCACGAGATGCCTTCGATGCAGCTACTTCCGATGCCCTGTGGAACAGCGTTCGAACGAACAAGAACTGTCGATTTGCGCGAGGATGGTTTCGATGGTATTTAATGTCCACTGATGGTATTTAGAGGTAATGACAATTGTTCGTTGTTTCTGTGTACGTGCAGGAAAATGTGTGTGCTATAAATCCACGAGGTCTGCGGTGACCTGAAGACGTCGATCGGGCTTGTTCCGTCTGAATTGTATCAGGAGAAACTCTGCGTCTAGAAGTAGACAATACTGTTAAAGCAGGCTAGTCAGTGGAGTTGAAACCTGTTTGTATCAGTCAAAAGTCTAGATCACACTTAATCAGAGGATGCCTGGTTATCGTAAATTGAGAAGAACCAGGAAAAGTAGCTAAGTAGATGGTTGAGAGTACCATCTGGTTGATGAGGATTGTCATTCAGTTATCTAGATAGCTATGTCGAAAGGAAGCCAACCAATCATGCATGTAAGAAGATGACCAAAACAAATATCAGCTCTTATGTATTCTATAACCCTGACAATAAAGACTAGGTTGGATAATGGAATTTGACTCAGCAAATCATTTTGAAATCAAGCTTGGCTCAAGTATCCATTCCTAGATAGGTTCCATGATTGGAATTCCAGTTAGGGAACCTGTCTAGGAATATTGGATTTCACGCTTGGTTCCTCTATGGTTTCCAGAGTCAAATTCCATTTATAGTTTCAAGCCAGTACTTTTTATTAGGGAAGGTACTAACTCTTATATGTAATGATGGATTGACTTATTTTGGATTGGACGTTGATTTGAATGACCAACAGACTAGCCTCGAGATGATAAGAAGGCAATCTTTACCATCTACGTTATACTGTAATCGCAACCAGTTAATCGCTATTTTGAAATAAATGAAAAGTTTCCAATATATGATATCCTTCTTCTACGAGCTGTATTTTTAGATTGTACGAAGAGTAGCAGTTCGGACGGGGCATAGTCGCTGGTACCGTTGAAACGAGTTTTTGTACGTGGAGCCGTAGCCTGATTCGTAGTGGCATAGTGAATTTCGCTAGCATAGAGGACGCGACGATGGGTCTCGATTTCCGGACGTCTTCCGGTTACTGTCGACGTTGCGTGTGTTTTGTCCTGCGTCAATACTCGATTAATCGTCATCTTGCATTCTGTAACGTAAGCAGAACTGCCGTTCCAGTCCGGATCCCGGCGCGACGGCGACGTTCACGATTGATGTACGAACGTAGTAAAGCAAACTGATTACAAGCGTAAAGCACAGGTAGATGGCGGAACTAATCTGAAATTAATCGGTGTGAAATGTAAATAATTAGACGGAGTTCACGATTACTGCGATTATCAAGCGGTTCGTTCGTTGTCAGACCATTCGTGTATATAGAATGCGACGCGCATGAGCAAACATGCTTGCTTGCTTGATTCCTCTGGATTGAAAGTATCGAATTGATTTGAAAGGTGTCGTTGTCACTGTTAATCCTGGACACCGAATAACGGCTTATTCTAAACTGAAAGTATAGTGTTGCGTTCACGATATCTTGGTACGAACCAACCGCTGGAGAACTATTCTAATGGTACGATGGTCGTAAAGTTGCACCGATTCTACCCGAAGGAGTGGCGAGTTTCTCTGATGGTTATTAGAATTGGCCGTTCTATTTACGAATACTAAAATTGGGTCGAATAGTATATGCAGAGACAGATCAATTTTTCAATGCTCCTTGGTTTCCTTGATGTATCTGATGGGTAGCAATGTTTGATGATGTCATACTTTAGATTATCCTTTACCCTCTATTAATTTCAGACATACGAAATTCAAAAGTAAACTGACCTTTGTGCTATGATAAATACTTTGGCAAAGTTACGATTGTCTGATAATTAACAAATGCAGTTACTCCAACTATTATTATCCGATACCCGCTGTCAATCACATACATCAAGCTTAACGAATCCCTCAAGATTCCACATTTATCCTGCTGGATTTAAAATTAATCTTGAGCAAACATGATGCTGGCCAAAGATATTTTCGACAGCATCCTTCGAATGTCATTATACAAACTTTACTGCTCGTTTAGTGTCCAAAATAACTACGTTCCAAATCCTATATTTGCCTCCTAAATAATTCAGTCTCCTTCAAACCTGAAAAATACCAGATCATAATTCCATCCGGATCCTAACTATCCAGATGGAAATGTTCCCATAGAAATTCGTAGCTTGGTTCCACTCCCGACAAGTAAACCTTACACGAAATAATCGATTACAGAGCTAAATAAGAGAAATCTCTCCCTCTACTAAATTCTAATCTTTGCTATCAACTGTCCCACATAAACCACGATTATCTTCCCATTCTGCGATGACCAAGCTGGTACTATCTCTCGTTCCTCCATTCATCTCCCAGAAAACATGAGTTTGGGTCCGTTACAAAATCCCCCTGCAACCAATCAAACGATCCACAAGAAGTTCGAAGAAGCCATCAGAGCGAGCTCGTCCCCCGAGATTCGAACTCGAATATCATAAGCTAGGTCCCTTTGAGGCGACCCCCCGGCCTCACTAGCTGTTCTAACGCTTCAAGTACCTTGTGACCCGGCTGCCCGCTTTCTAGATTACACGTGTCGGTTCTAATAACGACCCGCCTATTCTCACGGCGACCGGAAAAAACAACGGCTACGTCAGCGTTTCGTTCGCGAAAATCCGCGTGGCCCGTGTGGATCGGGCAATTGCGCGCATTGTTGCGCGTAACGAGGCGACGCTGACACATCGCTTGGTCACTTTTTAATTGCCGTCGACCTTTCTGGGCCCACGGGAAATCCGTGTCGTCGCGCGAGCAAATTATTTTTTATAACCCGGACGCTGCCGTTCCCACATTCTAGGCGTTCACCGACGTAACTAGAGTTAAACAAAGTTCGATATTCTAATGGAACGCAACACGAACGATTCGCATCGATTAAGACGAATTAAGTCACGCAGTTGTATCCGCACGCAGACGAACAAACAGAATCAATCACGTAATCAAGTTTTGAGGAGGTAGCGGCGTGGCGAGGGTTTGCATTGGGAAAGTGAATTTGGAAGTCGTGCGAAATGTGATTGAGAGAAGAGTGGACGGAAAATTATGATTGAGACCAGTATTTTTTGGTAAGTTGAGCTCCTAGCAATTTTTTCAGATAGTGGAAGATTATATTTTAAGCCAATCACTTAAAAGTTCAATGGAACCAGCTCAGTTAAGAAATTCCTTCAGATACTATTAGGACTGTTTCTAACTTTTTGTAATATGGTTTTTGCTATTACTCGGGTTGACATGAAAACGTAATTCCAATTTAAATTGACTTTCGGTTCCCATGCGACTCATGGCAGTATTTTCAAACGGCTAATGGTTTTAATGTATTTTTCCACTGGAGTACAACTAAGAGTGGTTTTGCAAAAACGCAGAGCGAATTTGTTCGGTTAATTTAACCAGCGTTTCTTAATGTACAGCCAATTGAGGTGTATTTTTCAAGAATATAATTTTTCTTAATGTAAACGCGACCTGGGTTAAATGGTCCCGTTGCTGCGAAGGGAATTAGCTACGGGAGATTCGTCGTTTCGAATGTTTCGCGACCGTTTAACCGACGACGTTAACGGTTCAGCGGGTGAAATATGAAAAATGCTCGGAATATGAGCAGCCGCGTCTGGAAGAGATGCAGCGGAATATCCGGAATCGCAGAAATTGCGCGATGCATTATGAATTTCCCGTTGCGCGTTCCGCGGTAATTCGCGACAAACAACTCTGCAACCATGAATCACTGTGACAGTTTAACGAGGGTGTCTATTGAACAAGTCTTTCTACATCCGCTGGACGTTTCAAAGGACCTGAAGTGATGACATATCTTTTGACCGGTCTTTCGGAGAATTTCCAGTGCATTATGAAGTGAACAAAATTGGTTCTTATATTCATGGACATTAGATAAATTCTGGGCTCTGAGATTGATTCAAGTGACAGATCCAGCTGATTCACTCCACTTCCAAATGCAGGTGTACAATAGAGATTAAAATGGTACTAATAGAAAGGCTTGTTTATTTCGCAATTTCGCAAAGTTTGAATGGGTCTCAAGACAGGTTCGCTAGATTCAATTCGAACCGATTTCTCAAAAACATTTTCCTCTTCAACTTCTGGTACCTTTGGTTAAAGAGAAAATCAAACTCTCGACCTTTCGAATTAAAAGTTCTTTCCTCTAACCACTCGGCTATCAAGCTTCTAACTTGTGGTACCTAAATGAACAAACTTTCATATACTCGACCTGTTTTCCATTCAAACTAACGAATTGCTTTTCCTGAAAAAATGTAACCGCAATGATCCTCCCTTTCAATTTGTCCGTCGAGATCGCAGAATCGCCGCCATTGCAAGGGTTGTATATAGCTTGCGTTGCTGAGTAGAGAGCCACCACGAGCGTTTATTTACTTCTGAGCGATGAATAAGCAACCTGCAGTGCGAGGTAACGATATTTTTTGAGGGAGGTGAAAGCTGCACACTATGCAGACGAAATCGATCGGTCGCGAACTTCGTCACAGTTCCAGTGGACCCGAAAGTTCAATAAACGTTTGACGAACGTTTGTACAGGTATGCTGGGAGATATCAACTTCGGAGACGAAGTTCGATTCTGAGTGATATTGTTTTTTTTAAAGATATTAAAAGTTTATAATCTGTAACCATGCAGGTGACCTTTCGATGATTTCACAAATTATTTAAACAAATACCGTAACGTCGCTGAAAGAGAGATAACGTTGAGACAACGTTTCAAGAAACGTTCAGAGAATCTCCCTCCTATTTGGCAGCTAAACGTTCGCCAAATATTTATTGAGCTTTCGGTTCCATTGAGGAGGCCGGCGTCCCCTAACAATTTTCGCGGACTTTGTTGCAGTCGTGACGAAGACGGACTTAACGATGTACCATTTACTTTGCCGAGCTCCGCTAAAACAAACAAAGTGCTTTAAATCGAAATCGACAATTATGTGTTTGTCATGCGGTCGTGTTCGGCGAAAGGAAACAATTGTAACAATCGTCGCCAAATGTCGCAGTAAATCTACTATAATTCGAGAAAACCTACCATCAAATTTAGCGCGCAAACGGATCTGAAATTGGATCTTTCTAGGGAAATTTAATATTAGACTAAGGCATGGAATGTACTGAAGAAGAAACGTATTGAGAATGATGGAGAAGATAAGTTTTCAAGATGGTTAGAGAGTTTTGTTCTAGTGATGAAGTTTACTGCGATATTTCTTCAGTGTTTGATGGTCTTCGAAGGTGTATATTGGTGTCCATCTGTTTAATATCAAGGATGGGGAATTAGATGAAAGTCGCGGGGCTGAACGTATCAGCGCCGACACACGAACCGACACATGACCCGCAAAACGCAATCGTACATATAATACACGTATATATACAAGAAAAGCAAAGACGGAAGCAAGATCAGGAGGCACGAATGACAAGTGGATATAAATATTTTGTAGTAGGCTTGTGATTAAATTAAAGAGTAACTATTACCGAACAATCTAAGGAACGATGTAAAAAGAGAAGATACTGCTTTCCACGTGCGGAACATGGTATTGTAATTATGTCGTTAATAAAATTGTTTTTTATTTTATCGTTGAACAATTCATGGCGCGAACCTCCACCCCGAATTCCTGTCGCAATTTGCGTGTTTAGTCTTTAATGAATAATATAGTTCAACGGTATTTTACTTGATATTAGTGGTTGTTTCGGAGTCAGTGATCAAATATGAAAAGCTTTTGATTCGAAAAAGGAGCGTTGTGTTGTTGGCATGAATATGAAATACCAATTTGCAGATGCGGGTAAGTATGCTGCGTAGTTAGGCATGCATGACACTTATAAGCTTAAGCATTTTGCGCTATCTCGCTAAAACATTATCCTACGTAAGCGTGCGGGGAGTTTTAATAAGGAAAACGTGAGGCACATGCAACAAAGTAAGGCGAAACATTAAATTATTTATGTGTGAATGCTGAAAATACAACATTCCAAAGCATTTTAACATTGCATTTGCGTTGAAAATTTCGTAATGTACTAGTCGCAATTATTGAAGAAATTATTTTGTCACTGATTTTATAAACATTAAAGAAAAATATACATCGCTTAAAATAAAACGAAATTTCACGTTACATTATTAAAAAACATCCTTTGACAATCTTTTATGAAAAAGTCAGTAGACATCCCTTGGAAAAAAATTTGAAACCTTCTCGAAGAATGTGAAAGATAAGTTTCATTAAAAATGTATTAAAGTTTATTGAAAACTTTGCAACTTTCCAACAAATACCTTTTATTCGCAGTCACTTGAAATCCCTTTTCAAAGGCTCCAAATTTTAATTTTACTAGACTTTGCGAATAAACTTTTCATCTTGCGCTAACTTTTTCTTTGTTTCCTTGAATAATGTTTAGTTATATCATTACCGCTGATGCGATTTCACGCTACGTGTATACATTTAACGTTAACGTTTCACTTGTTTTTGCTGAACATAATGGTGGTTTGCGCGAGTACGGTGATGGTTTACACAAATACTCGGAAAGTTCATGTGTACAGTGCCCGTTATACGAACAAATAAGCCAGACAATTACTGTCAACTGATAACGTACTCCAAGCGCCTCCTTGGTTTATTATTTTTTAATTAATTTATTGTCACTAACGTTTTTCGTAATTGCTCTTTATTTTGCAAAACCCCGAGATAAGCGCTGAAAACTCTAAAACACTCTTCATCATTTCCTGCGTTTACCATCCACTCTCTCAGTGTACAATGTAAATACAATTTACAGTTTTACAACAAATTACGGAAAGTCGCCAAACTAGTTTTCCGACAAAATCGACGAAGAATGTCGTAAACAGTAATGTCTTCTTAATTTGCGATAAAAGTAGCGACAGTACTCGAATATTTGACGCTTCCTCTCGAGATTGTACATGAAATCACGTTTTGATCGCTGCAAATCAAGCATCTATCGAGCGATCACTGCAGCTTGACAAAATCTAGCCTCCATTCGACAGAACGTCATACTCATTGACTGCTGATGTAGTAGGCTCATCAGTCTCGATTAAGCATGCAAAATTCAAGTTACCAATCGAATCGGCAATCGATCGGGCCGAGGCCCAGAATTCGCCGAAACCGCAGCAAAGTGCCACTTGGCACCTACTTTTCCCCGACTCGCAAATCATTTCCGAAAATTCCGCCCGAAAGTGCACTGCCGCAGCGACACTCTCACGTGGTCGAGCAGTCGACTCGGTGAATCGCGCGGTTCAATCCGAGTTGCGTCGAATCACCGTCAAATGTAATATCACGGTTCCCTTTTACGATTCACGCGCATTCCAACGTCGCGCGAGAGATAATTGATTAATCTAATGCACCCGTTAAATATTTAGCCCGCAATGAACGCCCGCGCAGACACATTTATTCGATAAAACAATTTGCGCCGGTAATAGACTGCGATTAATGAATGCGTTTTAAGGTGTTTATTTCAATAAGTTAAAATAATAAGACTTCGATGAAACTTTAAATCTGGTTTATTTCGAGGCTACTATTTGATTTACCAAATTCCCAAGTATTTCGACTACATAGAAGCGGAGATATTAGATGCTAAAATTGCTGAAAAATGATATATATAGTGATACTAGCCATGT
>JABFPB010000741.1:0-32416 GCA_022817645.1 Ceratoteleas bidentatus
AGATTAACCCCTATAAGAAAAATATGTTCTAACATACCATTGTCCAATATTTGCACAAATATTGTCTAATGCTCCATTTGAGATGTATTAGATTATATTTAGTCAATTGATTGCTGCAAATATTGCCTAATTTTTCTGATTGCGTTTTTAATTTTGTTCGATGTATAATTCCAGTAAAATTCCTACTTTACCAGAACCCGATTATCAATATGATCATAAAATACTCGGGTCATTGACGATCATTTGACCATCATTTGACCGCCACTTTTACGCCGGCACATCTCTAGTCACCCCCTCCTCCTCCCCCCATCCCCTCACCTCCATCCCATCCTCAATGAAGGCGTCACCAGCCCCGCTCCCCTCTTCCCTCTCCGCTCGCGGCGTCGAAAAAACAATGGCCCCGGGCCGCGCCGCCGCCGCCGCAACACGGCCGGCATCGCCGTCGGCATGTGCGCGTCGCTCGCGTGCACCGTCCGCGTAACATGTGCCGCGCCGCAGAGAAAGCGGTCATTAGTCGCGCAGCCCTTGCACGTACGCCGTCGCTCTCCGTCTCTGTCGCACTCGCGCGCGCGCGCGACCATTATGATTTTTCTGCAATTAGTCCCTCTCGCGGCGCATACCTGCACACGTGTTCGCCATATTGAATACGTATCGGCGACCTTGGATCAACCCTTTGAAGGCTGCGGCGGCGCGCATATGTTTCGCGCCTTTTTTCTGCCAGCTTTTCCGGCCGAGAGATTGGCTGCTTTTTAATGTAATGCTACGTTTTGCAAAACGTTACAATAAAAACAATAAAACAACTAAAAATGTGTTTTTATTTCATTCAGTTATTTGTCAATTGTTAAATGAAGTTTGTTGAACTTAAAATAGCAAAAAGAACGAAAATATTTTTTTGAAAATTTTACAGGTCTACTTAAACTATTGTTTGAATAAACTTAAAGTAGAACTTCTTTTCGAGTCTTGAGAGTAACGCACTTTGGTAGAGTGGTTACGCTTTAGACTTCGGCGTCGAAGGTCAGGGGTTCGAATCCCGGATATGGCAAAGCAGTTTTTTCGAACTAATTGGTTGAAAAATGTGGACTATTTCTCTTCGGGATTGTTAAAAACCATTTAAAATATTTCTAGAAATTTGATAAATATTCCAGCATCGGAATTTCCAGAATCTGACGATGTACAAGCCATCCCATATACCTTGACTTACACCTAACATAACTTTACTCAGACAATACACTGGTAAAAATGAAAGAATTTGAGGTTAGGCAACCTAACCTCAAAAATCCTCTCCCAGCCAATCGCGACGCAAACAGCCGGCGCCAGTTCGAAAGGATTAAAGCCAGATAAAGATTGTCAGATCTTTGATCTTCGACTTGAAACGAGCTAATTCGGCGCGCTGCAAAGAGCAGCCGACTCAAAGAGGCGAAAAGAGATTAGCATGAATAATGAAGACACGACCTCGTGAAAGCCTAAGCGATTCTCTCCTTCGAGTGGAAGCTCGGCGCGGGGGAGGCGGGGGAGGGGTGGCAAAGGACACCGTCGGGTTCCGGGGAAGCCGGGGGAGGGGGGAGACAGTTAATTACTGTTTCCACCCACGAAGTAATGACTTCCCCTTATTTGTCGAGTAGCACGAGCGACCGCCCCCTGCGAAATCCCTTTGCCAAGACACTCTGCTCAACCCCGGCTCGAAGAAAGTGCAGAGCGGCGCCATTTTCTTTAACAGCTTCTTTGCTAATCTAAATGCCTTCGTCTACTCGAGCAATTAGCAAAATCGATATTTTTCCGACTTTAAACGGTTAATTGCGAGACGGCCGAGTCAGTCTGCATCTGATGGAGGGGGTGGGGGGTCGGGAAGAGTTCTATGACATTGGGGGACTGAGTTTGATGGACGAAATTTGATTGGGGGTGTCTTGGAGAGTTCTTTGTAGAGAGGAGTATGGAGAGGATAGTTGGAGAACAGTAGGGGGGAGGTGTTGGAAAGTGCTGAACCTTCGGGTTAAGGAGGGTCTTTAGCAGAGATATGGAAGACCAGTTGAAAATTCGGTTATATGTGTATAGAAAGTATTAGCATGTGATTCCTAAATTGGCATGTGGCAGTTAGATGACTGAATCATCTAAGAATTCAATTCTATCAAAAATTATCTTTTGTGAAAAAAGTAGTATCGCAGGATATGCAAAACTTTTTAGCCAGAATTTAAATTATACAAAATGTTTATTAATAGTTTGTCCTATTAGTTTGTATATAATTTCGCATTTAGTTTGAATGTTTTAGAGTTTAAGTATTTTTTTTAAGTATACAATGTAAAAGTGCATATTAGATGTAAATGTTTAAATGCTAGTAGACATGTTCTTAAAAAGCCCCTGGCGATAGATTGTACACAACTAGCACAGAAGTAGAAAAGGTTGCAGTCTGGCAGGGGCAGGAATATTACAGTTCTATCATTATTAATACAGTTAGAGTTACAAAAATGTGTATACAATTTATGTCGTTTTATATAAGTTCAACATTTCTGTGAACGTGGAATAAATAAATAAACGTTCGTTCCATTGGTCTAAGAGTTCCATTAAAGAAAAATGGAATACCCTAGCTTTTCTGGTTTACAGCAAAATGTAGTGTAATTTGTAGTGTAAATTCAGTTTCGAAAAATTGGTATAGATAATTTAAAAAATTATTTAAAATAAATTATCGCAACGTTTGTGGAACGTTTGGCAACGTTTACAGAAACGTTCAGAGAACTTCCCACAGCCGAACAATAGTCAGTTCCTTGAATGTTTATAGACCGTTTGGAACGTTTAAGTAACTTGCAGAACGTTTAAGTTCCTTTCCGCCTGAGGGCGAAAAGGAACCACTTTGCACCCAATATGTAGGCACGAAAAAGTTCATTTTTTGTGCAAGTAAAGTTAAAATAGTTCCATCTGGATTGGAACTATTTTAACTTTACCAACTTTTTTTTGTTAAAATTGTATATATAAAATAAATTGCATACTTTTAATTTACTTAGATTCTCTTAATTTAACGAAATTTGTTTTAATTGTAATGTAGTTAAAGTGAAAAATGATAAAAGCGATTGAAAACACAGTGAAAATAGTTTCAATCCAGATGACGGTTTATATCAAATCCCAATATAATATAGATATGGACCCATAGCGGATCCATATATGGACCCATGTCTGACATAAATGAACCCAAATCTGATCAACAATTGAAGGATCGGCTCTAACAACATTGTAAATGACATTTTTGAAAAAATTGAGATATTCATGGAAATACACTCTTTGAGTACTACTCAATCGAATGTGATATTAGTAAATCCAAAAATCTAATAATTTCCTAGGGGAAAACGTATTTCCTGCGTGTCATGGAGTTGCATGGAACAACATTGAGGGCATACTGAATGTGAAATGTTATTCCTCGGGGCATTAATACTTTTACAATTATACTCCATATTTATATAATAAAACACATTTTTTTACATTTCGTATCTTTGACTGTACAAACTTCCATTTGTAACACAAAAATTGTTTCAACAAGAACTTTGATTCAAGTACTTTTTCACGTTTTTTTCAAAAACATTCAAATGTTACTCCAACACTTACAACGTTGTTGGAGCCGACCCTTCGATTCTCACCCAAATAAAAAACACCCAAATTACCCAAATAATTTTGCAAACAATTTCCAGCCCCCACCCCCAACTCCCCCAAACCAACCATCACCAAATAGAAACAACTGCCTCGATCGTCATACAATGTTTTATTTTCCAAATTAAAAATGCGACTACACTCAGGACAAAGGTGCGCAAAGCAAACAACCGTCATACTCATAATCGTATAATCTAATCGTCTGGTCAACAACTGCTCTCGTACTGTACAGAAATGCTATCGGCGAGGCCTCCTCGACGATACGATCGGTCGCCACAGACGACCGCCGGTAGATGGCGCGCGCGGCATCTTGCGCCCTTACTGCGGCAGGTTCAGCAGCGTGCCCTGCCCTGGCGGCAGATACACGACGCTGCGCGAGCGCGCCAGCTGGTATGCGATGTCCTCGGCAGCCTCGATTCGCCGCAGCTCCACGAGACCGTCGCCGGCGTCCCCGAGGGATTTGGCCAGCAGGGTCGCGGCCTGCGCGTCGCCCTCGGCCGAAATGATCGCGGCCTTTTTCTGCTGTTCGGCCTTCTCCACGAGGAACCGCGCCTTCTCCGCCTCCTGCTGCGCCACCTGCTTCAACTCGACGGCTTGCGTGAACTCCCGGCCAAAGGTCAAGTGTGTCTGCAAAAATTTTGTGGGGGATTAGTTTTTCAGGAGGTTCCGAGCAAATGAAGCTCAGAAACTCGTCGCTTTTAGTCTTTGCATTGGTAGAGCGAAAATTCTTTGACAAAATATTCGTCACAACTTAGTGATTTTTCGTCAAAGGAATTTTTCCAAAGAAATCAATTTGATTATTTTTTAACATCGATTTTCTGTTACTCTTTGCAGTAATTCTGAGTAGAGTTAGGACAAAATTAGGCTTGTCAATTGAACTTTTGCCTTTTTTCATATTTATTTCGAGATTTCTGTTTCTATTTTATATAAAATTTGAAAAAGCAGTCCAAAAATGTAATCAGTATATAAGGAATACAACACACATGAAAAAATAATAAAATATATTCACAATGATGAGATATTTGCATTTGAACTCTGAACTGCTCATAAACATGTTCAGTGAACAGTCCAGAGTTCAAATGTGAAAATCTTACGATCATTCATATATTTTTTATGTTTTTCGTGTGTTTAGGGTTCCTTATGAACTGATTACACATTGGGACTGCTTTTTCGAATGTTATATCAAGTACAAACAGAAATACAGAAATAAATATGAAAAAGGCAAAAGTTCAATTGACAAGCCTAGACAAAATTGGCTCAGTATAAGAAAGCAGGAAATTACAATTGAAATGTCATCCAGGATGACTCCAAAAGTGGCCGCTCTCTCCGTCAGATCCTCGCTGACTTTCTGCGACACCAGTTCTCTCTGAGTGATAAGTTCGCCAGCGTCAAACTGGGCCACCACCGCCTTCAGGACTTCCGTTGTGATAGAGGGCAGCACCCGTTCGTCGTAGTCCACACCCAAAACCGTGTAAATTTTTGGCAGCTGATCAGGCATTGGTCTAAACAGGATACGCAGAGTGATGTTGACATTCTGCAGATCTTTACTTCCCGTCACCACCGGCACGTTTCTTGGACGTGATCTCACATCGAAAATGATTGGCTTCTGTACCCAGGGAATAAAGAAATGCGTGCCTTCACCCACAACCATGTTTTTTATACCCACGAATCTGTCGAAAATTACTGCCCTGTGACCACCGTCGACTGAAATGACGATATTTTTATTATTTATTATTTATAGAAAGTTGTTTTTAGGTGAAAAAATTGTTTTTTAGAAAAAAATAATGGTTTACTTTTGTAGAAAAAAAGTCTTATATTATTAAAAAGAATTCTGTAATTAAAATATTTTATTTAGTAAAAAAACTATTTCTTTAAAGCCTTTTTGTTAATAAAGGCTGTTTTTGTAGAACAAATTTTTTTTATTAATTAATTATGCATTCACAATGCATTTTTGAATACATTGAAAATGCATTTTTGAATAAAAAAACAACAAAACAAACTTTGAAAGAAAAACAAATCACCCTGAATTCCAATCAAATTCCATTACAAAAAACCTTGATCCGCCTAAGTAATCACAATTGCATGTCATGTGGATCTCACCATTGTAAAGGGCAGAGTTCACCACACTGCCAACAAGTGCAACTCCCAAACCCACTTGGCCCAATCTGTTGAAAACCTGTCCAGCCATTATCCCAGAATTTCACCTGAAACAAAATAAATGTCAAATCCTCCCAAACCATGTCACCATTCCTCCACCACGTGCAAAACGTAAATCAACATGAACTTCAGTCAGAGCAAACGAACCCCTTTTCCTAACCTAAAACCTCAAAATCCAACAGGAATCGCCCAATTCGAATAAAGTAAACAAACTCGAAAATCTGCGAGATAGTAACTCCGGAAAATCGATTTTAGCTCTGTTTTCAACGTTTTTTTTCTTATTTTGAAGTGTGCTTGTATTCGTTTTTATGAATTTTGCGGAACCGGTTCCGTGTTTTTTTGACGACTAGCGGCAATTTCGCGAATGAAGCGATATTGACGGGAAAAGCTTTGGGTGGGGGTGGGGAGGGGATTTTGGGTGTCGATAAGCAACTCACGTGATTTTTCTGCTTTCGTCAGACAGCACTTTCGGAGAATTTTAGACGTTTGCCCTCGTGCGGTGCACACACCAGAAAATGGCTCTGCGAGACGACCTAACCTAATCTGAAAGCATCGCGGCGAAGGCGGCCGAGTGCTGCCATCGTTTGTTTAAACATTTGTGTGGACATTATCGAGTTGCGTTATGCTTGTGGTATTTTTGGGATTACGACTGTATTTCCAGCGAAATACGAAAATTTTTAGCGAAATTCGATTAATAAATCGAATCTTTTTCGAACTGCATTCGAAAAAGATTCAATTTATTAATTAATTGTGCTTTACATTGATTACATAAGAAGTAGTGTTTGAAAGGCAAATTCATGTATCATTTTGTTAAATTAAACAATGTTTACGTTGTTTATCGTTTAAAATAAAGTTTTGACTTGAAACTGAAAAATGACACTATTTGCACAACTTTTTACGAAGGTCAAATTTGTTTATATCATAATAATTGTTTATATAAACAAACTTGCATTCATTAAAAAAAATCGAAATAGATTGACAAAGTAAGTTATGTCCTCAAGGTCAAATTTGTTAGTATCATAACAATTGTGTTTATGTAAACAAACTTGTATTCATTTTTAAAAACTGCTAAATATATTGATAAACTAAGTTATTTCCTGAAGGTCAAATTTGTTTGTATCGTGAAGGTGTTTGGGTTATTTTTTAACGAGTTTTCAAATTGCGGATTTTGATGAAAAATATTATTAGTTAATTCAAAAGCAAATTAAATTAAAAATAGAAAAGTAATTTGAGAATTAAATTGAAATATTACAAAATGTTTTTAGCGTAATTTTACGAAAATGGCCAGACGAAAAGTATAAAGTTGGGAATAAAAAAAACGCCCCCGGGTGGGCTCGAACCACCAACCTTTCGGTTAACAGCCGAACGCGCTAGCCGATTGCGCCACGGAGGCGAGTTGAGATCTGGGCCTTTATACGGCGCTGTTAAACCCAGCGCACCATATTCGCTCGAACCGGCAATAATGGCGTTTGCTTTTTATGGCGCGAAATTCAAATATTGCTATGCCAAATTTAAAAAAAGATTTATAAACATCAAATATGAAATACAAACACTTTAAAACTGTGTTATGACTTTTAAAACCAAAAATATACAGAATAAAATAAAATATCGAAAAACAAAATAAACAATCGAAAATTCAGTGGAAAATCTCCATTTATCAATTTTAACTTTTTAGATAATCTGATTTAGATGACTCAAAGTTGAAAATTACGTTTTGTTTTTGTATTTTCTTTTCCAGTGTGATCCGATTTTCAAATTCGATCAAAAATAATTTTTAACAATTTAAAATTTCTAAAATCATATTTTATGAATTTCGAAATAATTCTTCGAAAACATGAAATAAATATCTTCGAATTGTTATGATAATTTTTTATTTATTACTTAATATTCTAGAAATATAAAAATAATATTAAAACATTTTTTTTAGTTTATAAAGTTTATATAAAATGTTTTATTATGACATACGAAATAAATTTAGTATAAAACGTAATCACAAAACAATAATCTTTATTCTGTTAAACAATACATTAAATATACATTTATTTATTTCAACAAACACTGATAATTATACATCCTCGTTCAACAACTGTACATCATTCTCCATGTTGAGTATCATTGCCATGTTTATTTTACGGCATATATATTCCAAGGCAGTATCATCTTTACTCTCCAAATACCATTCGACATCGGGAGAGGCTGATTTTCGACTCTGAAAATAATTCTAATCTCAGCAAACATTGTTGGAAAAGTAAAGTTGATTGCCGAGATATTTTTACAAACCTCAGTATTGTAATTTACCTTGTTAACATTCAGTATGATTTTGTTTTTGGTTAAAACAGGTGGGGTAACAAGATGACACATTTCTATAACCCATTCAACAGTCCAATTACTCCAAGTCACTTTTTTGTCGATAAGAAATATTCTTCTGCAAAAAAGATGAAGGATTAATCGTTTTAAGAAGTTCTGGTAATTATATCATCTGTTTTTTCGTTACCCTGTAAAAATATTTAATAGACATTCTCTGAATTTCAATTAATTTCTATTGCGTTTAATTGACCTTTTTTAAATATTGAAAATTTATTAAATTTAAATAAAAAGTACATTTTTATTCCTTTGTATTTCTCAGAATCACTTGAAAGAAATGGTATAGAATAGAATTAAGTTTTTTCTATTTGTTGCAAGAAATAGAAAGAAACCATTTCTATGAAAAAGTCAATTGAAAGTAAAAATGAATAAATTGAAATGCAGTTAATTTCTATTTTTTATTTCTTACATGGTACCCTGAAATTTATTAACGAATAATATTTTTAACAGATTTTTAAATACATTTCCAACTGTAACTATTGGAAATATATTAATTGTTTTAAATGCGTTTTAAAATATTGTATTAAATATTTAAAAAATTGAGATCTTACTGCAGCGAAACCAGTGCAATTCGTTTGCCTTCATTGCCTAGAATTGCATGAGCCCAGTATGAATCTTTCAACGAGTAATACTTTTTGTTTATATAGTTCCACAAATAAAATCCTTTAGCTTTGTCAAACGTGTATGACTCAAGACCCTGAAACATTAAAGCATTAATGTTCTTTATTAATTAATGTTTTAATTTATTATTTATTATAATTAATTGTAAAAAGTTACTAACTTATTCAATTCATTATTCAAAGGTTAAAAGTAAATATCATATTTTAATAATTTGTAATAAATATTTCTAAATAATTTAAAAATAATATTAATAATTATAATATAATATGTTACCATGTATTCGCTTGTTGCTCGAGGTAGACGAACTCGGGATACAAATTTAAAACCAGCTTCTTGTGCTCTGAAAAAAATACGTTTTATTGGAAATGATTACAGAGATATTTTCCTTCAATAATCGATATATATCGATATGTATCGATTATTAAAGTATAACCATATATATCGATAATTGAAGTATATCGATATATATATATATACATATTATCGAAGTATATCGATAGATATCGATTATCGAAGTATATCGATATATATTGATTACCGAAGTATATCGATATTAGATATAAAAATGACATTTAAAAAATATTCTTCACTGATAAAGACATAATCTATTACAAAGGTACCTTTTAAAAGTATCCGCGATTAAATTCGAATGATACTTGTATGATGTATTATTGTCTTTAAGCAATCTCAGGATTTTTCTTCCTAAAGTCTTGAAAAAATATTTCAACTCCTCTTGATGTGTACCTAAAATGCATGTAATATTTTAATGCATTATTCAAAATGCGATGTCCTATTTGAATATACCATTCAAATAGGGAAATACTATTCAAAATAGAAATAGTATTTCCAAAATACTTTTTTGAATTAACTTACAATCGATCGGTTGAACGACAAGTCCCAAAAATGCAACTTCCATTTCATTCTCGATAAACATAACATTTTGACTTGCGACAACGTCGTCATATAATTCTTCTACATTTTCACAATGTACAGGTTTTACCTTAAACCAATGTAAAAATAGTTCCTTTTTGTATATATTATTTATGTTAAATTATTGTTTTTAAATAAGTTAATATTTTAAAAAGTACAATATATTATTTTATTACAATTATTTGTACTCTTATTTAATATAAATATTAAATATAGTAAAATTAATCTTAAATGAAATTATCTAATTGGAAAAATAAAAAATTTTAAAATGACATTGATTTATGCATTTCATACTTTAAACGGAGTACTTCTTGAAGCACCATCACAAGTACTGAAAATAGTTGACTGCAATGATGTGTCCATAATCACAAAACCAAGATTGGACGCCAAGTCGGAAGCCAATTTTTCACTTACATCCTCCTTATACCAAAGAACCTACCGCAAAACATATATTAATCGTCCATACTTTCAATATTTTTTATCCTACCAGTGAATAATATTTTTAAATATATTTTTCTTACTCGTGCGGTAAAAGTGCCTACTTTTCCCACTACTCGTAAGAAAAAATATCGTACTTTACTGGTGGGAAAAGTAGGTACTTTTCCCACTAGTGAAGTAATATACTATTAAAACATTGAATCTTTGCGAGAAATATTCTATTAAAATAGTTCAACATTTTGGAAATATCATTTTAATTTTTCAATAATTAAACTTTGTTTGTGGACGAGTTTTGAACTTATGTCCTTCAACATTCTGAATTTATATTAAATATTACTAAATATTATACAAACAATTATCAAATATTTCTAAAATATTAATCAAAATTAAATTATATTTTTCACTGATAGGCTGTATTCCAGATTGTCTTACAGATTTATCATTCAAAACGTCGTTATGAAAAATAGGATTGTTTTCGTAAGGATTTCCCAATACCGCAATTGAAAGTATCAAAAGATTGAATTGCTGAAATAGCTTTCCTGTATAAAAATTCCAAATATTCGAAGCTAAAGCTTTGTGTTGAAGTGACCGGTTGTACAGTTCAAAAAATGGTAACCTGAAACAAACAAGAAGAATCAATGTATCTCTTTTTAACGAGTCTTGAAGGTACAACGACTTTGGCCGAGTGATGATACTTTCGGACATCTGCGTGGAAGGACGGGAGTTCGAATCCCAGTTATGGCAATGAAGCTTTTTCAAATGATTGGATGAAATATCTTTGAATACCTATCATTGCGCATTATTAAAATAATTTTAGGAATTTTCTAGAAATTTTATAAATGCACAATTCATAAATCCGCCTCGGAATTGTAATCCGCCTAGGATTATTTAAGTTGAATATAACAGGAAGATATATTTTCACAAGTGAGGATATACGACTTACTTGAATTCGGCTTGTTTTTCATATACACCTCTTCTTGCATAATCGAATATCAAACGAATTATATGATAATACTGAAACCGCGAATAATTTGTGCACAAAGCTGAAGAATCGTCAGTCGAAGCCAAAAGTTTCAAATTGAGGGTTATTGGCGAAATATGTATATGTTCAATAAAATTGTGGTTTTCCTCAGTATCCTGAAATTATTAATAAGTTTGTTCATTTTTATTATTTCATTTTCAATTAATTTTCATCTAAATTTTATTTCATTTTCATTTTTCTTTAATTTCATTCTCATTTTATTTTTATTTTATTATTTTTATAATAATTTAAACAAAATTTGCGATTCAGTTTTTACCTGGTAATCTTCGACTTGCAATAAATTACAACGATACGTCGATAAATCTGTGCGAAGCATAGCAGCAACTGATCTTTGAGATTTTAGCCTTTCTATGGTAAAATTGTCGATCAAATCCACTAGAAAGTCTTCTTGGAGATTTAAAGTGAAGTCCTGAATGAGGATATTAATTTCTCTGAAAATCATTGTACATTAATTTTAAGTTTCATTGTAAAATATTGGAATAAATTTTTAAACATAAAAAATTACACATACTTGTAAATAGTTTTATTCAACTTCTGTTGTTTCAAACACTGAAACTCCACACAGTGATTGCATTTGCGATTGTCCGTCGTGTTGTAAAACAAACTATTATTGTTGAAATGTAAAATTATGGGGAACGGTGTTTCGTAACACTGATTATCCAGCTGTAAAAACAAAATATATTAAAAATTTGTTATTTTCAATTAATTTTTTTTATCGTCAATTTTAATTTTACAATAAAACTAGAAACTTTATTACTTTTACGTTTTTATTGTTCGTTTTACTAACCTGTAATTTGTGCAAATACCCCTGAATATAACTTAACGTTGCTGATTTGCGATAATGCATCCATAAACTTGGAAAATACGTCCTGCGTACTTTCCCAAAAAACGGTTTTGTCATATACATTTTTGTCAGATTTATCTGCAAAAATGGTAAAAAATCATATTATTTCTTTCTTACAAAAAAATCCTATTATTTATAATAAAAAAATTGTACAAATAATAATTTTTATCAACCTACATCGATTAAATTTTGGAATTGCGCTCGTTCGAGTGAACAAGCGAACTTGTCTTCCAGCCAAGCACTCAATTCCAATGTCAAATGCTTCCATCGCTGACACATAAAAATCTCCCACTGGGCTGCTGAATCGCTCAAGCTGATGTATGCCAATTCCCTATTTTCCTGTCTAGTTGCATTATTTTTCACCTGGGAAACATCAAAGTTAACATCAAAATTCGTTAGAAGTTCATCAGTACGATATCCTCATTTGTAAGAAAAATTCCAACTTTGGATAATGTATGATTTATACAGAACTTTTGATCGAATTTTGAAGGTCTTGAGTTCAAATCCTCGCTAAGGAAACAACGTTTTTTCAACTTATCACCAAAAAATCTTTGACCAACTCATTGTAATTATTAAAAATAACTTTAGACAATTTCTACAATTTTTATAAATTGGTATTTTTTAAATTTGGACTTTTCCTCACAATCTGGGGATAAAACTGTTATAATCTTCCCCCACATTTACCAGACTTATCCCAACCGCTCCTAAAGAGAAGAACACTTCCTTCTCCGAAGTCTCAGGAACGACAAAACTCTTCACTTGCTGAAGAATATTTTCGTCCTGAGTGAACATGATCACTCGTTGGTCCCTCTCCACGTAGCTTATCCAAAAGACAACCACATCGTTGGAATCACTTGAGCAAACTTTCTCCCGTTTACCCAATTTCCCTTCACCCTTACTGTCCCTATGATCAGAGTGGTTCTCCTCACTACTCGAAGAGTTTACATGATCGGAATTGACGGATGTCTTGGAACAGGAGTCTGCTCGAGACATCATCAAGATGGATTTCAGGGAAATCGTTTCGCAGCCAAAGGAGTCCTGAAATCCAGGAAAAAGAGTTAGAAGAACTGTATACATTAACTAAAAGAGTAATGAGTTATTTCAACTCCAATTCCAGTTATTCTGAGGTAGAATCCACTCAATTTTGAAATTGCTTCCCTTCTAGAGTGGTACAACTCAGAAGAGGAGTTAAAACTCTTCTTTTGGCTTAGGGTTGGGATACCAGAAATTGGGACTTCCTTTGGATAATTACTTTAGTTATTTCCGCAGTAAACCCCCTACCATCTCCCTGGTAGACATTCCACATCAGCTCTCTAGTTTTGGTACAGTCATCCCATGTGTAGAGTATGCTATGCAGTGGTTTGATCAGAGTGGCCTGACCTAAATTGACCTGGTTGATTTTCAGGATCAAGTCACTGCAGAGATTGTCCACTCGGACTGGAGCATCACCATGTCTATATTTATGGAAAGCTATGGTGCAAGGGGTGCTGCTGCCACCAGTAATATCTATGCAGACAGCAGTCTAAAAAAGAATTATTGTTTGATTGACTCTACTTTCTGCCAGAATGTTGCAAAATACTGTTGGAAACTGTTTACATAGAATTACATAGAATACTGTTGGAAACTGTTTACATAGAATTCTACATAGAAAATGTAGAATTTCCTAAAAATTATCAGAATGAAATAAGATTTTATTTATTTAACAATTTTTGGAAGTTCAATTGCAGTCGACTTGAAACCATTCATCATAAGTGAATCCAATGTGAATAATACTTTTCAACAAATCCTAAAATAGTATTTGACTTCAATACCCCATTGTCCATCCGAAGAACCGTTTTCCCAGGAGTCATAATGTCAAAGCACTCCGAAACCAGCTGGCTGCTTTTCCATTTGACCTTCATCCTCATCGACTCTGTATAGGGCCAAAAGGACACACCCTGACCCGGAGCCAGATCGTTCCAAAGATCCGCTTCCTCGTTGTCCTCCATAAACCTGATAGTCCTCTTCGTCTTGTTGACGATATAAAAGTAGGGGAGGAAGGTCAGGATCTTGGTGAAGAAGGGCGACAGTCTCGAGACCGACATTTCGACGAAGATACGGTATTTCCTCTTCCGCTCAAGATCCTTGCAAATGATCAAGGACATCGGCCCAATGCCTTCGAGTTTGAAGGAGGCTGACCAGTCAGAATACTGGGCCTTCAGTCTTATGGATCTGCGACACTTCCTGCTGTCCTTTTGGGAGAGGATCACCAGGTCTTCTCCTGGAACCTCGTGTATGGTGTTGGTTCGAGTTTCCTGGGGAAAATTTCATAAAACGATTTGATTCCCGAAATTTCGTTTTTGACAATTTTTGTAAAACGATTTACCATGTAAAAACGAGGATTTTCAAAAATTATTAACTGTCCGATCGATTTCGACGAAACTTTGACCACGGATCGGCCGTTTCACGGGCATCATTTTATCAAAATTTCAGCCAAATCGGTAACTTTATCTCCACAGAATTATCGAAAAACTGGCTTTTATCCTGTTTACTATGTCAAAAACGATGATTTCAAAAATTATTTTCTCGGAAACGGTCTGAACGATTTCGACGAAACATATCGGCCGTTTCACGGGCATCATTTTCTCAAAATTTCAGCCAAATCGGTAACTTTATCATGGCGCAATTGCCGAAAAACCGGCGTTTACCCTATTTACTATGTCAAAAAAGAGGATTTCTCTTCAAGAAATTTACGATTTCCTTGAAGAGATTCCAAGGAATCAGAAGTAAATCATCTAGATAGGCTTTTTGAATTTAATAAAATATTGTCTAGATCCTTCGAAGCTAAACAGACGTTCTTTACATCGAGCTTTGGATTGGGATTGGGACCGGGATTTCGGTACACGGAAAGGTGGAAGACTCTCTGATAAATCGAGATTGCCTGGAAACAAGTCTTCTTCCACATTTCTGTGACCAAAAGGATTCCTTCCAGGTCCAAGACCATGTTACTAAATGACAAGAATCGCAGTCTTACCCCTATGGATAAGGGCAGACTCGTCTTGTTAATGATCCAATACTGTGCATAAACATTGACTAACAAAGACGTGGACCTGTCCACATCAACGCATAACAAAAACGGCTTGATTCCTGGCGTGTCGCACTTATCAGCCACCATCTTTACGTATTTCTTATCGGTTGTATTGGTCAGTTGCAGCTTCCCACTCCACAGGTAGCCTAAGTAACGAAATATCTGAAACATCGCATAAATCGATCACATCATCTATGGTTGTGGGATTTTGGTGTATCCCATTCTGATTGACCTTCTCTAAGATCAATGGGTTGGAAGTTACCTTAATTGCAACTAGGATCTCCTTATCGCATTGCACAGAATAAACGTTGGTTCTCTCGCCAGACTCTATCTGCATTTCGTAGTTTATCTCTGGAATATCAATATGTACAGGGAAAGGCAATTTATTGTCGAAAACAAGGGGAGGAACGATCTTGATCATGTACTCCGGAGTTTGGCTGACGGTATGAGATATGTTGGCATCTTTGCAGCAGATAGCTTTCACGCTGAACACCGAGTTTCCTGAGGAATCCTCCTTTGGCTTACATGAAATATCCTTCACATGGTTCAGATTGTCGTTTATGTCTTGCCAGTAGATCCCTTCTTCGCTCACCTGGTGTTTTCTGGAAAACCAAAATTTGAACTGTTTTCTATGGTTGACTCTGATATCTCTTTTTAAAAGACGAGACAATCTTACTCGGTATTGGCTGGCAGAACGTGAATGGAACAGTGATATGCTACGAAGAGAGGGACATTGTAAACCCCCTCAGGTTCCAAGACAATCATCCTCATAACGTCTGCGAATGGGTTTAAGGTTTCCCCAACGTGCTTCAGATTCAGTTTCTCCACAGTCTGCTTCTTGTAATAGAGCTCCAAGACACAGGACGTTTCGTTTCGAATCTGAAATTCAGAATTGGTGGCATTCTATTTTCAAGGGTTTGGTTCCTATCTGCTAATAGGAGTACCTGAAGAGGAGACCTAACGGTGATTGTCTTATGCATTTTCCAGTTCATCTGCGTTTCCACAACGATGTAGTACCTCGTTCCATTTTTGGTTGGTCTCAGAGGGACCAAGTTGTAGCTCTGGTTGCTCATGGTACTGTTGTAGAGAGTCACGTTCTCGAATTCTGAAACCAGATTTTGGTTACGGAACCTGTACGATTGTGATTTCTCTTTCTTCCTACGGATTTGGGTTACCTTCTACGGAAATTTTCAGACGTTCCTTAGTAACTTTGTGATACAATGCGAGAACGGAATCGTTTCCACATAGTAAACTGGTGTTGTAGGTCTTGACTTCGTCGGTTTCATGATGGTTTAGTTTTAGGTCCACGGAAAAGTCGTTACTTTCCGAGTCTGGAGTACTGGCCCCACTGGTGGGAGAGGTAGCTTTGGGAAAAGATTGAGATGCTACCAGAATAACATCATCTTTTGATGTACAGTTCTGAAATTTATTGGAAAGTTTCTGTTGGGCGATTTTCTTTCGAGTTGAGGCTGTTTTGGTAAATTCGATTGGTTGTATCTATCTAATTTTTGGAGTTTATCTCCAAATCTAGAATTGGATCTCTATTTTTTGTTTTGGAAGACCTGCTTCCAGAACCAACTTTCAGCTACACCTATCATCGACTTCGGATTAGGAAAACCAGTCAAATTGTATATCTTGGAAACCTACTTCTTTTTTGACGAAAAATTCCACTTTGCTGGGATACCCTATGTTGTTCTGCAAGTACACTTTGCCACCTTTCACAGGAACTACTGGAATTCCATCTTTATCCTTGACAAAGGCTTTTGTCAACATGTCAATGATGCTGATTGTGTTAGTTGACACTGTGAAATTTAGTTTTTGCTTGGAATAGATGACGATATATGTAGCTTGGTCGGTTAGCACTTTGCTCTTTAAAGTACTACCATGACCAGTTAAGACTGCAGTCTTATCCAATTCACGTCGATCTGAAATGTTTCAAAAGACGATAAATATTTTCGCCAAAATCTATTATAAATGTTACTATATTTTGGGCGAACCTTCATCCTCGTCGTCATACTTGCTGGACTCATCAGAATCACTGTTTTCTTCATCGTTATCATCCATGGTCAAAAGGTGTCGAAAGGTTTGGTTCAGTTTGTCGGAATTCATCTCGTCGTCTGTGTTATCAGAATCTTCTTCCAATTCCAAATTGTAATTGACGTCTGCAAAGAGAATTGTCGTTTTGGAACAATGTTGCCATAATCTAATTCTGGTTCTTTCTATCTTAATTTTGAAGTTGGAAAAGCAATTGTCAGTTTATCTCTCTCTCTTTTTGATATTAAAAAACTTATTTCCAAAACCAAATTTGAATTGGATCTATCCTCAATTTTGGATTTGGAAAACCAGCTTCAAATTTATCTAATCATCTGCAACCTGTTATTGCCTTCATTTTTAAAAATGTGGAATATAAAAGAATAAAATTTGTAATACACATTTTATCTTTGACTTTCACCATTCATTTTTGAAGACACATTTCTGGGGGAGATGAAAACCATATCCTCATTGATTTCGTCTTCACTGCCAGACATTTCCCTTTTCCTTTTCTTCTTTGGATCCTGCTGGGTGATCTGATGCTGAGCCCTTACCAAGTTGGAAAATATAGGAAGGCCTTCTCCTTGATATATCTAGGCAATCCAGTTTTTATAAAAAGATTTCTTTCAAATTTTATTAAAAAAATCTTTTTTTAAGATACCCACTCGAAAGTTTATTTCCCAGGGTTCGTACTTATTAGTGGCACTGTCTCGACAGAGTTCCAAAAATGGTTCCCATTTATCTCGGTTGATGTTGAAGCAAAAGATACACATTTTCACGCTTAACTGGAACTGGAAGTTGTCGTCCCAGTCGTTGAGGGAACCTTGTAATTTGAGTTTGTTTCTGATTATAGGCACCTTTTCCAAGGTTTCTTCGAGGACGAACAGAATTTCTACTGATGTTGGCTTGATTTCGCAAATCTTGACTTTTTTCGGCATCTGGGGCAGAGACGTCACCTTACTGATATAATCTGGAAAAAATAAAAAATATATCAAAATAAAAAAAAATAAAATAAAAAATATAAGTAATAAAAAATGTGTACAGAAATATTATAAATTATTCATTTTCAGTGATGTATTTTTATACCTCTCCTACTCTTCTTATAACTTATTCTAGATATTTCTTTTGGGCACCATAAATCAGTCTGAAGTCCATGTGAGGAGTCAATCAGCTTATTTTGTACATTGGCAATATTTCTTTTAAATAAAACCATAACTTCACTTATTATCTGAAACGAAAGTTAAATTAAATACAATTCAGAAACGAGCCATTTTGGTAGATTTTTACTAATTTTTAAAAATATACCAAAAAGGCATTTAGTATTCTATTTTAATTATAATTTAAATTTAAATAATTTAATTATATTTTAAATAATTTCTAATTAAATTTTTTTTCGTGAATGAAAATAAAATTTAATTACTCACATTTACGAGAGTATTGATCACACCGGCACACAAATACAGATTGATCGAACTAACTGCCACGTTAATTCGTACGTCGGATTCTTGGACACAGACTTTTCGATGGATCTCTATATCACATGGCTGTAAAATCCAATGACTACTCTGGTCGTGACCTTTGCTCTTCGCCCTAACATCTGACAAAGTAAAAACCACAGAAGAGGAACCTTTGTGACGACTTTTTTCAATCGTTAATTCGGCTTCTATCAGTATCGCGTAGGAACTGTTCGGATTTGCTGTACTGAACAACCAAAGCTCGGGTTTTCTTAAACGCAAAGACATGGAATATCCTGCAACATTTTTTATCTTGTCATTTTAATGATTTTTTATATTTTTTATTATTTCATTATAGTTATAAAAACATATATATTAATATATTATAATAATGATTTTTAAAAATTAACATTTGCAGTTAAGCAAATAAAAATTAAAATAGCTTACATTAAACTTTGAAATTTTTGTAGGACACTTTTTTCTAAACTTTTCTAAAAGTTTTCTAAAATTTTTCTAGAATTTTTCCAAATTTTACTAAAATTAATTTGTGCATTGTTATTTTTGTTACAATTTAGTTAATTAAATAGTTTAAACCATTATTTTACAATTTAATTAAATTTTATTTAATTAAACAATATTAATGAATAGATTTAAAATTTAATTTTAGACTATATCCAACAATTTCTAATTTGGAAATTTTATTTTTAAAATCACCTGATTGTTCGTCATTTCGGTCATCATGTTTCAAGTAGTTGGCCTCTATATTTCGCTTCACTACATTTTTCTGAAAAATTAAAAGATCATATTGAAACCATGAATTTTTAAAGGTTTCTCGAAGGACTTTTAAAAGTTTCTAACGTCTAATTAGACTCACAATTGTAGTGTCATTGTCTTCATAAGCTTCATTGACAACACCTTCGTCAACTTGTTCATGTGGTATGGAATTCATAATATATCGTCCCAGTTCGGTGAAAAAGGATATCGACATATTTACTCGCGATTCCTCGATCAGAATATCCAGACAAGTGTCACCTGCTGGAGTTCTGTGGAAAGTTACGTCCAACGCTGGTGGCATCGAAACGTAAATTTTTGACTCGCCACTTTTCACACTGTTTTTTATCGGGGACTGAAATATTCTGAAAATTGTTTTAAATAGAAATTTTTATAGTACATTGAATATTAGCGATATATTTCAAAATACTTTCCATACAATTTCAAAAAAAGTCAATAAAAAATGTTCAAATCCAAATTAAACAAATTAATTCAAATAAAATTAATTAATTAATTAAATTTTCAAGTCATAGTTTCAATGAAAATTATTTTTTTTAGTAGTATATATTTTATTCATTTTTTTAAAGTCGTACAAATTGAATTAAGATTTTCTTATAGCAAAGTATTAGAAACAAATTTTAATCAATTTTAATACAATTTTTTTACGAAATAAAAACCAATAATAAATGTATGGTTTTGAAAAACTCAAAATCTTTAACTAGGAAAACTTTGTTTATTTTTTTTCCTTTAAATTAATTCTTATTTCGAACTCAAGTATAAATGTTTCCTTACTTCTGAATGACTGGCGTACTTTTTCTGACGTCTTCCAAAGTACATGTCTTCACCGCCACTTTTATGTTAAAACTTTTGTCACTAAATTGTTCTATATAAACCGTTGCTTCGTCGAAAGACAATTTGCAAAGTCCCTGATTTAAATCTCGAACAGGAGAACTTAATACCTAAAAAAATCAACAATTTTTTTATAGCAAAAAGTACTATATCATAACGAATTTTTAAAATTAAATGTACAAATTTACATTGAAATAACAAAATTAAATGGCAAACAAATAATTATTATGCATTTATAATTCCTATAATTTACAATGGCATATAATTTATAATATTTTACATTAAATTTTTTATTACATTTATTATTATAATTTAATTAAATGATGAACGATTTAAAAAAAATTGATACCTCATCAGTATCTGAGAATAAATTTATATGTATTCCATCGAAAGTTGACTTCATGCTGATTTCGCAATAAGACTGCTCGTCTTGGGAGAAAAATGCCTCCAATTTTTTCACTATCGGATCCTGCCTTGAACGTGTCAATAAGTTCGTTTCACCGTCATAATACGAATAGCTGATTGGGAACAATTTCGAGATATTGTCTTCCCAGATAATGAACATAGACGTCAAATCTTTTTGGGCGACGTTGATCGAAATGAGATCCATTGATCCGTGGATGTCGTAAATTATGTTCACTGTGTGATTTGCAATCTCCGGTTTGAACATCAGTTTCCGTTTTACATCGTAACGAACGTTTATTCCGTCGATAATCGGTTCCTTTGAAAAATTATATTCATAACATTTCAGATTTTAGTGAAAATAAATAGCTATGTTTTAAATTTGATTTTAATAAAAAAAACTGGTCACTTACTCGCATTTCCAAGTTTCCAGTGAGAGTCATGATCGCTCTGAATAATGTCATTGCTTTGAGTTTTATCAAAATATTATCTACGATATAATTGTAATCCTTTTGATTTTCGTAGCTATTATTTCTCAATAAATGTTTCTGCGATTCACTTTTTTTAAAAAAGTTTTCGATAGATAATGTTCCTAAAAAAGGAAGACATTTTTAATTGAATAAACCAAAAAATTGAAAAAAGTGAACACATTTTTTCGAATTTGAAAATGCAAATGTAAAAAAATTTGACAAAAATTGTGGTAGAATAATAATGGTAATAAACATCAGTTTTTAATTAGTTCAGCAAAGATAAAATAAAATCCCTAATAAAATATTAGGAATTTATAATATTTAGTTAATATTGTGTATATATTTTTAAATATTTTGTTCAATCTTTAGAAAATATTAGAATGTAAAACAAAAAAATAAATAATTAAAAATATAGCCTTTTTATTTTTTAAATATTGTCTACATATTTATAATTATTTAAAAATGAGTAGAAAATATTGTCTAACTGTTCTATATGTGACATTAAATATTTACTATATATTTTCAAAAATGTAGAGAATATTTTGAGCTATTAGGGATACGAACCAGTATCAAAAATAAGTAATGTCGGAGAATTCTTCCTCTGGGGTAGAAGCATAATTGGTCCTTGAATATCAATTGACAGGCGTAGTTTATTTTCGCTCCTGCGAAAAGCTTCGACACTCCAAGCTACAATTCGCTTCATTCGAACTTGCAGACGTTTACAAAATGTAAAAATAAAGGGTATCAAGAACCGCTGAAATAGTCGAAAGATTTGCATCGATATCTATTTTTCTTCGTATTATTTCTCAACATTATGAATAAATTAAAAAATTTGTTTAATTCATAAGTGAAAATGATCAAAATAGTATGTAAAAATTGTTTTATTTTTAAAACGATTTGTTTAAACGAACCTGACAATCTCTAATGGTACGAGATATAAAAACGTAATTGGTTCGTCCAACCGACAACTTGAAACTTCCATCTGTTAGAATATCTACATGCTGAGTATCAATGTCTGCACATTTGTACAGTTTTGGCGTATGTCTCACGTACTTGAGGTCCAATACTTTATCATCTTCACTGGTTAGTAACTTTAAACATATGAAATATATTACAATTTTTAATGAAAGTTAAATTAATAATACAAAAAATTAATACCATTTTTAATCGTATTAAACATTTTTTTAATTAAAAATATTTCATTTAATCATTTAAAAATATTGAAAACTCTCAGAGTATGTATTAATTGTTTAAAAATCTATATGTCTGGTTCCTTTTAAAAGTTGGAAATAAATCTTGAAAAATTAACTCAGTTTTGACAAATTAAACAAATTGGAATATTTGATAAAATATTTAATATTTTCAGGTAGTTTACAAAATTGTACCGTTATATTCAATATTCACGTCGCGATAACTTTGAAATTGCTACAACGGCAGAATTTCCGCAAATCGAATTCATGGAATGAAACTGCAGCGATAACCACAAATACTGGTTATGTCGCGGTTACCTCAGAAACGCACAAATGGTAATTCCCGGTTAACAACAATCGAATTAGATTTACGGATGGTAGCTAAATTGTCGCAAATTCTTATTTTTGCGGCAATTTTGCGGATTCGATAGCTGGAATCATTCCAAGAATTTTGCCGCAGTGTTATTTCAGCTTCTGAATATAATTTTACGTTTTGTTGTAATGATTCAATTTTTCATCTTTTTACGAAAATGTGCAGAGTTAAATTTAAGAAAGTTGAAAAATTCTAATTTATAAAATGATGCTTATTATAGTCTGTTGGCCATATACATATATAACATATTTTCAACGAAACAGTTGAAAAAATTGTGTTGCTTTAGCTAGGATGTGAACCTACGACTGTTAACGCAGAAGTCCGAAAGTATAAGGACTTTGGCCAAGTGGTTATAGTTCCAAATTTCTGTGTCGAAGGTGGCGAGTTCGAATCCCAGAAGCGGCAATGCCGTTTTTCAACCAATTAATCGAAATACTGGTACTATGTATCATTTCGATTGTTAAAAATATTTAGAATATTTCCATCAATTTTATAAATTAATATCAACAATGGTTAATTGATTGTTTAACAAATATATTCAATAAATTGTAACATGACATTTTTTAAATGTAATTTATCGTCTGATAGGAGAAATTCAAACTTACTTTGCTATAAAAAGTGGAGTCGTTCAAATCTTCAATACTTAGACTCCTAAGATGAGCTCGTAATATCATTCGTTCGTTTGCATTATAAATACAGTCGTTTTCTATCCCTTCAAATTTGATCGCAAACAGATCTTCGTCCTTGTTACAAAGTTTTATGGTCAAACTATTCAGTCTTATAGAATAACTAAGTTTAATAGCACCTGAAATAAACAAACCCAAACTTTCGATGAAAAAAGTTTATATTGAAAGGCGTATCGTATACTAGTAAAGTTTACTGCGGGAAGAAAATGAAAATTTCGGAATCTTGAGACTTGCCTGATGGAACCGGAGGATCTTCCTTCTTTTTCTTCCAAAAAGTTATACCGAGGCGAATCAAGTCCAGTATATATACGGTAGATTTCGTATTACATATTCTGAAAAAAATTATTAAAATTTTTTTGCATTTAAAAATAATTAGGCTTTAATTTAATGATAATTTATGTTAAATTGAGATAAAAATTAGATTATAATAAAAATTTTTGTTTAATTTACATTAATAATGTTTAGTTTTATAAACGTACGATTGCAGATTTGAAAGGAAATGCTTTAATTTGATGACTGCGCATCTGTGAAAGACTATGTTTATGTAGCCAACATTGATGACCCAAGAACATTCAACATTCTTAAAGTAGGATTTGAAATCTGGACAGTCGGCTCTTATCTGTAAAGAGACAATATTTAATACAAAAAAGAATTACAAATTTACACAAATATCGTCATTTTATTAATAAAATTTCAATAATTATAACCAAAAATTTAAGTTAGAATGACTTAATCCTATTCTTTTTTAGGAATTTAAATATGATTTTTCGCAATTTAATATTTGGATGCAATTAACTTGTTCTTAATTTTAATTTTCGATAAGAAAAATGTACACAAATATTTTTTATCATTCTAACCTAATTTTTTGGTTGTAATGACTTTTAAAATCATAATCAAATATCACTTTTCGAAATTTTCAATTTACACATAAAATTCTTGTTAATCTTATTTTTCGACCGGAAAAAATTACGTTAATATTTTGAAAAAAAAAACTTAAAAAAATTTCACTTATTCTAACCAAACTTTGTGGTTAGAATATCCAAAAAGTTTGCTAACCAAACTTTTTGGTTAGAATAACCAAATTCAATAAAAAAATTATGTTATTTATAAAATTATATTAAACAATTATAATATAATATTTAGAAATTTACAATTTACATCTAATACAATTGTTTTTAATCTTACTTTTCGATACGAAAGCGTAAAAACTTCACAAGTGTTGTCAGAGAAAATCAATTCCAAGTAAGATCCCGTGTTTCCAACTTCCGTTTTATCCGCAAGAAGGATCGATCCTAATCCTGATTGGATTGCAAATCCGTATCTCATAATTGCAGTTTCGGAGTAAATGTTGCAAAGTCTCAGAATCAAATACGGCTCGTTTCTCCCGGAAACCCCGTTTTGTGTAAAATGGAAACATAGCTGAAAAGATTAATTTCGTGTACAACTTTGCACCAGCTTTACACACAATCGTTTCCTACACTCAAATTTCACTTACTTCACCGATAACGAATCTTAGCAACAAGTTAATGTAATTTGATGGCGAAACGAAATCTTCGAAACCAGAAAAATTCGACGACTTGAACCATTGTTCTAAATCGTCTTCGCTGATTTCCGAAGAGATAATACTCCTGTGAACATTTTTCCAAATTTTCATTTTCAGTTTCAAAAAAATTTTGGAAGTTTAATAATATATTGGAAATTAATATTTAAAATAAAAAATCCAAAAATGTTTAACATAAAGAACTAGAAAATTTAACTATACAAAATGTTTCATTAATTGGGAAATCGTGGAAATAAAAAATTTCTTCTCAATTTACCTTTCGATTTCCGATTTGGAATAACTATTAAAATCTTTAACCATAAATTCTGGTTTGCAAGGGTAATCCGTGACAATAGAAGCCCAAACGATAGTCGACCTAATTTTGTGCAGGTCCGCGGTTGAAAATAATGCGGGTTTGTTATGCGATTGAACGTGCCTCCAAAACGACGCTTTCATGTCGTTCACGTCAGCGCGACTCGGGAGTGTCAGTAAATTCAAAAACATCATCAGCAGCTGAGTTTTGTTTTCTGACAAATTAAATTTTATATTTGGCGTCGAGATGTTGAGTTTAATCCTAAATACATGAAAATTAAAATATAGTTAGATACACCTCAATTTTTTTCAATTTTGATAACTGCCAGAAATTCGTATAGTTTGAACCTTGGAAGAATTCGATATTCTGGTCTAATACTACACGCCACTGTGATACTGATTTGCAATTTAGGAACGACATGATACTCGGATTCTTTGAGTTTCCTCGTTTCGCGCCAATCGTCACCTAGTAATGAAATTTAATTTTTGAGATTTAGTTATTTCAATGGTTTTGAAAACAATTTGTTAAAAAAATGGCAATTTCATATTTTATTTTCTTGAAATGAAATTGGAGATTAGCAAATTTGATTGATCTTTTTTAAGTGAAATTTCATTCTAACAAATTTGAACTATATATTTTTTAACGAAAATTCATTTTAAACATTTGGAATTCTATTTTCTATATCTAAAATTCTAATTTAGAAAATAGTTTAATTCCTTACTTTTATTATTCAATCAAATTTGAAATTCAAATTTAATTGTAAAAAATTGTTTTTAACCGAGTTTTTCATCAATTTTCGCTCGAAAAATTCTGTGACATACCTCCATGGCAGATAATAACTTGTCCGTCAGTCAAAACCAAGTGCAATCTATCATACAATAATTCCTCTAATTCCATTATCGTGGCATCTTCTAACTGAACATCCAGGGGTTGCAATTCGGTCCTCAAAGTTAACCGACCGAAATCTAAGATTAAAATATATCCTTCTCTGAAACGATAAAAATGTATGAGCAATAATTTTATTTTTTAAATAAAATTTTTTAATTTTTTATTTTTCGTACTTATGCAGTGTCCCGTGTTCAGGGAAAACTATGTATGGCCCTTTCATGTCCAATTTCAGATTAATCCTCGAAGTCCGAGATAAAGCTTTCTCCGATAACCGCGTCACTTCATTTTTTATTTTCATATACGATTTATACAAGGAACTTGCTACAGTAGGTACATGTGTCTCGTTCAGTTCGAAAAACTTAATCATTTCAGCAACAGTGTACTGAAAATGTATCTTTATTGATAAATGTTTGTTACAATTAATTTTTTTATTGAAAAAATAAACAACTGTAATACTTCAAAATGGAATAAAAATAATTTTCAACGATGCACATTCTTTTTGTGCTTATTTATGTAGAAAAATGCATAAATAAATATGCAACAAATATAAAATGAACATATTTATTAATCAAAGATTCTTTAACGTTTAAGGAGACTTTTCTTTTTTCATAATAAGATTAGTAAAAAAAGAGTTTAATACAAAATGTTTAAAAACATATTTTTTAAAGTTTGAAATAAATTAAAAAATAAAAAATTAATCAAGTTTTGTTTTGAAATTTAGAAACAAATATAATGTAAAAAATAATGTGGGGTTGGGAACAAAATTGGAAAATACATACACTATAATAGGTCATCTCAATAGGCTCCAGTGTTGCGGATAAGTCATAGTTACAATGCGTAGTCACGGCACTCTTCTCATAATCAATAGTTAAGAAATTTGACGCAACATTCCCTGCAAAACCAACAGTTTTACCTAAATTACAAAATAGAATTTTACCTCTGTACTTAGAAAATTTCCTTCTAGAATGTATCTCCGAAAAATATGAAAAGTCTAAATAAATAAAGAAAATAAAAGTTTCTTTCAGAACTTAACAACATTATTTTTCTCATTTTTTTAATTGGTAAAATTATAATTTCTGTTCAATAGTGTAAAAAATATTTTTTTTTCATTTTAGGGTGATTTTTTAAATCTTTTACCAATATTTATTTTTCATATGCTCTGTTTTTAAATTAAACATTTTTTAGACTTTTTTTGGTCATTTTTGGATTTCAAATTGTATAATTAAAAAAAAATTAATTCTTTCAGATTATTTTCTTTTAAGATTCACGCTGAAATTATAAATAAAAATGACGAAGTTTCAGACTTTTTCACATTTTTCTGATTTCTTTCTTTCTACAAGGGTTCCTTCGATGAAATTAGAACAATACCGGTTAAAATGGTGTCTGTGGTAACAATGGTAACAAGGTCGTTCTCGGAAGACACACCCTCAACAACAAAGCTCTCCGCTCTAGTAGAAATCTTGAAGGAAGAAGAGTCTGTACGCGTTTCTATGCTCGATAAAAATTGCGTCATGCTTATAATTAGGATTTCCCTGTCGTTATTTAGAAGGCTCATTGAGTAATTTGCTAAAGTAAAATTGTATTTCCGATCTGTAAGGAAATCGCATTCATACTCCATTAATTATTCGCAACTCCGTTTTAAAGCATTTTTGTAAAATGCCTAAGACATTATTTAAATGTTTCAATAAAAGCTATTTTAGTTCTCGAAAATGTTTGTAAAAAAAGGTTTTTGCCCGAGATTTGAACTTGCGTCTCGCAGAGTACTAAACTCGAACTTAACCCTTTCACTAAAAATTAATTTTAAAATATTACAGAAATGTTACAAACATGTTTAAAGTATTTTGAAAATATTTCCGAAATGTTTCTAACAAATTTATCCATTAAATAATATTTTTTATTTTAATATCATTTATTTTGCAAACTAAACCATTTATTTAAAAAGCAATTTTTTCAGATTTGTCAACAATTTTCAAAAAACTGATTTCAGAAAAAAACTATTTTTAGATTCAAAACTGATTACCAAATATTTTTCCTAAACTATCCGACTGTAAGCTTTTTTCGCCCTCAGTCCCGTTTCCCTGAGGAACTTGGCTCTTGTCGTTAAAGCAATCCGCAGCGTCAAAAGAATCCTGACTCTTTTCACTGCGGACCAATCTCACAGCCGAAGCAGACTCGCCGAGCTCGACGCTCACTTTGCTCGGATGCATTTTCTCCAGCTGGATTTTCGCGTGTTCGCGTGCGATCACGACATTCAGCACGTTCAAATTATCCTCGTATTTCTGCAAGTCCAACTTCAGTTCCGTGTCGTTCGGCTTTAGCAGAGTCTGCATGTACGCGACTCGATATTTTCGGTAATTGGCCCGATGTTCGTTGAGGTGTTTCCAGGTGTATGGGCGGATGTTGTATTCCACAATCGAATTGTAGGCGTATTTCCACCAGTTTTTTGAACCGCCGTTACGGATGGATATTTTCGGCCGAAACTTTTTGTACTGCCTGAATGATACAAAAATTGTTTTTTCATCATTTTTTAAAACTATTTTTAATTTTAATGAAGTGAATTTTTCAGTAAAAATGATAAAATGTTATTTTTTGGAAAAAAAATTTATTTTTATTTTTTTTTAAATTAATAAATTTTTTTATAAGAAAAAGCTATTTATATTATAAATAGTTATATATACTGATTGAGAAAAGAATAAATATTAAAAAATAATTTTATTGAAGAAAAAGTATTTTACTGGTAAAATGATATGATATAAGATGTCGTACCTGTTAATTACAGTCCTTTGCAACGAATCCTGCAGATGGCAAAAAGCGCCGTACTGTTGTTTAGAAAATTGCATAGCTATGTCTTGCAAAACTATATCGACTAGCATTCTTGAAATTTCTGCGTTCTGGTTTTTATTTATAATAACTTTCACTTTCGTTGTAAAAGGTTTTATTACTAGAAAGTAGAGTGAAGAAAATGTATGTTAACATTCAAAATTATAATTAAAATTTAAAATTAATGTTATAAACAGTTTTTTTACTTTTTCAAAATGATACATCAAATATAAAAGTGCATTCATAATGTTTTCTATTTCGAAATTTAGAAGTATTACTGGAAGATTTTTTTTTCGTAATTTGAAAAATTTCATTGTTTATTTTTATTTTTCAAATTTAGTTAAAATTTTTAAGTGCCAAAATGTACACTTTATTTTCGAAATCACCAACCACTAAATTAAAAAAAATTCGGATATTGCCCAAAATTAAATTGAATTTTTAAGCAATTAATTTTTTAAATGCAATTTAATTGTTTTAAGCATAAAATATTTTTTAGTTTTACTCACAAAACTGAAACTCCTGATTACTCATTCCAAAAGTCTGCAAAGATCGACACATGCCATCCTTCCAACTGGCCAAACTGATCTTATCCCATTCTAAGGGATAATTTTTGAAACTCGATTCCGCCGCAGGGTTCAAGTATACGGACAGAGATTCGACTTTCATTAACTGATAGACCGAAGTGGAATTGGTCGGAGTAACACCCGGCTTCCACTTACTGCAAAAGGATACGATTTCATACAAAATGTTGCAACTTCATTTTTTTCTATTATATCTTTTAACATTTTTTAAATTTTAATTTTTTTGTATGAAATTTACGAATTTAATGAATCTGTAAGCAAAGTAGTCTCACTTGTTTGTGGTCGCCACAGACAAACTTTGAAGACAAATACCAGCAACAACATGTAAGTCGCCCACAAGATGTTCTTCGTATCTGATGTGTACATTGTTGACAGTGATTTGGAAATTTTTCAACACCGACGATAAAATGTCGTTAAGAAAATCTGGTAAAAAAATAAAAAATGTTTTCCTTTGAGTTGAGAAAAATTGTTTAAGTCATTATTGGTCTATTTAGGAGGAATTTCTCTTTTTTTCAATTTTTGTAGCAATTTTTAATTCATTGTAGCAATTTCAGATTATCCATTTTTTTAATAGTTTTTCGACATTTACAATCTAAAATACTGATTCGTTTTTTTTAATTATTGAAATTTTTTCATTCTAGCAATTTTGAATTTAAGAATTCATTAGTTTTGATCAAGTACTTGAAATAAATTGGTTGTCGCCATCAAGATCATCCAAGATTTTCTTTTTAGTTGCCCGAATCAGACGTTTCTGAATTTCGCTGTCGTCGGGTCCATATGTTTCTGGCACAGCCACTATATATACGTCCTTAAACAAAAACACTGTATTCAGAAATTTGCTGATATAATTTAACGAAATACGCCGAACGTCTGCGTAACCTTTGATGCGGTAGAAACCCTTAAGATGTTTCTACGAAAATTAAAATGAAACCCTTAAGCGATACTGCCATGGCATTGATGTTGTTTTAAAGTATAATTTACAATAAGTTTCGATTAAATCTGTATTGAGAATCAATATTATATGGAATAAATTCATCTTTATATAAATAAGGATTTAAAATTGCAATGAAGCATTCTTAAAATAATAGCATTTGGTTTTGCGCATGAGTAAAAGAGTATATTTAACTAACTAAAATTGGTTTTACAAATTCCTATTAGGGTAAATATCATCAGTATTAAACTTTGAATCGTATTATACAATTAAAACTTAGTCTTATAAAATTAGGAGATGTACAATGTAATTTAGTTGCCATTACATTTCGAGATTATGTCTATTGGATACCAATTCTAATTGGTATCCAAGCAAAATAAAGGTAATATATAATGTTTAAGTTACCAAAATTAAATTTAAGTTTTCCTATGTATTTTGAATGGAAACTTAACCGGTTATTGCTCAAAACGGGTGCACTTAACTGGTTTTTCCTCAAAAATGACACTTCACTCGTTATGTTTTGTAAAAATTGAGCCAAATGTACATCCGATAATAACATTTCGACGTTCCCAAATGAAAATATACATAAAAATATATAAATTTCCGCTCTTAACCAAATCTGTCAAAAAATGTGACTTAACCCTCTATGGTCGAAGCTCCGACCCCCTCCACTCGGCCGATTTTTCGGCATTTCGCGCTCATGCAAGTTATAGGAAACGATGTATCGTTTGGGGCTCGTAAATGTAATACGGAACGGACTTACATACGAAAGCACCCAAAAAGCCCCCGTTTTACACACACAACTTACCCAATTTAAACTAGTGTGCATACCCCCACTCCTCTCACACGTATAATTTGTTGAACGCTTTCGACCATAGAGGGTTAATCATTCAATGTTAAAAATTATTATTTTAAGGGGATACCGTGGTGGAAAAAAATGTCCGATAAAATTAACCTACGATAAAATTAACTGACTATTTGGGTCGATGAAGCGATAAAAATTATGTATAGTGGCATCCCCAGCGGGACCCCCTTTTCGAGAAAAATAAGAAGAGTAGGAGTAAAAACGAATATTTTTTGAAAAGCTTACATATCTTGTAGAATAAATCTTTTTTTATTAGAAAAAAATTTTTGAAGTCAAAATATTGAACTGTCGGAGAACTTCAATTTTTTGTACAAATTGAATTTTTTAAATATGTTTCAGAATTAGAAAAAATGGAAATTACCCTGATAGAACAAAAATATTGTTACGTCTGCTGCCACGGATCGCGTGTAAAACTCACGCTCACGAAATAACAATTCGTTGTTGTTCATTTAAGCTAGCTTTATTCACTTAAGACGTCTGCACTCGATGGGGGTCTATAGCCCAGGAGTCTTACACTCGAGGGGTTCTTGCTGCAGATGTCGCTAGTTTCTATGCGAAGTGACGGAGAAACTAGCGACATCTGCAGCGAGGACCCGTTGAGTGTAAGACCCCTGCTATAGCACCGTGACAGATTCAAACGTCAAATCCAGCTTCACACATAGCAAAAAAATGAAAGGAACGCGACAAATATTCGAACTTGAATTTAACCGGAACATCCCGGATGCAACAATATCATATACATCTAGTATATATAATATACGTATATTATATGTACATATCTATTTTATGTATGAATTTCCGTCTAATATATGTATAATATAGATCTAGTTCTATCAGGATAAGATTATATTTTTTTAAATATAAATTTATTGTTTTTAAAAATAGAACATATTTTTAACTTTTAAGCGACCGATTTTCATAAGTTTGTGGAAATACGTTTTTAGGAAATAGTAATTTTGTTGAAGACTTATCTTTTTAAATATTATTTTAACGCAAGGTTTTGAAAAATTTCGAACATTTGTTGTGACATTCGAAGGGTAAATAGAAAATTGTCTATTAACCTATTCAAAAGGTAAATACACTGAGAGAAGTGAAGTGTTACGCCAGCACAAAACTTGTGTTGGAAACGCACAACAAAGGACACAAATATGTAAAT
>JABFPB010000742.1:0-32375 GCA_022817645.1 Ceratoteleas bidentatus
TAATGTAACTGAAAAAAGACTAATATTTACTTTGTCCCTTTATATTAACTTTTCCGCTTTTTCAAAGCTTTACTTCTCCAAATTAAAAGTTTCTAGACATTTTTCTCGACAACATTTCCCTTCCTTATTCTTTTATGTTTCAACCCGATTGTTCTACATTTCACTCCAGTTATGATTCTCCCGAAAGCGACTAACATGTGGCGCATAATCACATTACGTTACACCACCGTGAGCTGCACAAAAAATGTCGCTCTCGCGAAACTCGCGGACCTACAGCGAACTTTGTTCGCAACAAAAACTTTGCCCGTTACTAGCATCGCTTCAGGGACGCCACTCCGGGCGCCCATTTCCAAACATCAATACTCGTTACAAACTTATGTTTTCGTCGACTAATATCTTACATTAGAATGGAGTCACTTCCGACTCGAAATTTTCTTGAACAAACCCCGTAAAACCCATTTTATGTCGTGATTAACGTCTGAACGGTCAGTGAGGGGATTTGATGGTCCAGCATTTAACACGGTCAAATGGTGCCTCATACGCCAAAGTTAAGCAAGATCCATCGACGCCGATAATTATGATGTAGTAATGGAATCACGGGACGGAGTGGTGGCGGAGAGACGAGCGTAATTTTTATACGCCGGACATTAATACAGACTACATAGTTGCGCTTTGCTACACGTAAGCCAACTTTTTGGTTGATTAACGCTCGGGAAACGAGTTAATGGAAAACGGAAAAACGGCGAGATTCAGTCTCTGTCGGGCGACGCTGTTTTATGAGCGAAAGTCTCACACAGCTCTTCAAATAATCCGCGAGTTGGCGAATTATTTCTTTAGAAGATTCTTGCAGTTGCACGAAATATCCCGAGGTTATTTGTTGGGATATTTTGTGTCGAGTTTTAAAAAAGTGGAATTGTTAAAAGGGGACGAGTATGTATTGCAATTTTGGAAATGAGTTAAAATTTTGGTTCAAGTATAGTAAATTGGAGAATCTATAACTAAATATGAAGGGCATTGTTTCAAACGATAATGTTTGACAATTTTTGAATCTGTAACAGATAGTTGGGGTTTTAAACAAGTAACGCTTTTTTAACCTACAGTAGCTGCTGAGTATTGATTACAAACATCAGAAGCATTATATGCGGAAAGCAGATTATTTGCCCATATATACATTGAACATGGAATCCATGTGGATTCCATGTTCGTGGAGGAACATTCGGACGTAGATTCGATGTAGATCCCATGTCGAATCAACCTGTTTTAGAGATGTGTCTGTTAGGGTTTATATGCGTTAAGTATTATTCGTGAATTACTGTTTGAAATGTGCATTGTTTTATTTTTGTAAGCTAAACATTTTTGTATTGCCTTTTCTGGTGTAAAAATGAACATGACACACCTGAAGGTATTGGTCCTCGTTCATGAAACCTCTCAGAGGTGACGCCCATCCCTCTGCCAGAACCTGAACCCATTGTACATCCAGCTCCGAAATCTCTAAACTCGGAAATTGTGCAGTTTCGGATTTTAGGTCTTCCAAATTCAATCGGTCGACGAAAAGCTCTTCCACGACGTTATTCAGTTGTTTCACGAGAGTTGCCCTGGGGAGGATGCCCCTGGTACGCAGCATCTCGATGACCATCTGCGAGCATTCCGTAATGTCTTGGGTCTCGGTGTTCAGCACCAAATCAGGATGTGAGGGTGGTTCGTAGCGTTGGTCGAGTCCAGTAAAAGCCTTGATAGCTCCCTGGCGTGCTTTTTTGTACAAGCCTTTGACGTCACGGGATTCGCACACGCTGAGAGGTGTGTCGACGAAAATTTCGAAGAAGGGCAAACCGGATTTCTCGTGGATCTGGCGGGCGAGGTTCCGGTCAGCGGCGAAAGGTGAGACGAAACTGCATAAGGTCACGAGGTTGCCGTCTGCGAAGAGCTTAGCGACCTCTGCGACTCGGCGGATGTTCTCCTCGCGGTCGTCCTTGCTGAATCCGAGGTTCTTGTTCAGCCCAGTTCGTACATTGTCGCCATCCAAGCCATAGGCTGGGATTCCCTAAATCGAGAAGGTCTGTGATGAGGATTGGAGGTTAAAAGTATTTGGAACTAGTTAGTTGATAGTGAAAGGTTATGATGCAGGTATTCAGAGAGGAGGCTCGGATACCCTAAACTGAGGTCTGACATGAGAATTGGAGGTTGAAAGAATCTTGAATGGTAGAAGTCAATGGAATCGCTATTAAGAAAGTAGTTTGGGACACCAAACTTGGGATAGTAACTGTAAAAAATGTATTGGATAAATCATTTCAGAATTTTAATAGAAGCTATTGTTACAAAAACTCTAGTAATGAAGGAAAATCACATTTTTCTAGTAAGGTGAGGATTAGAATTGGAAAGATTTTGGAACTGGTTAGATGACAGTAGAAGATAATGGGATTCAGTGGAGAAAGATTATAGATCCTATAACCAATTACAATCTTAAGTTCCCTAATATAATTTTGACATAAGTTTGTAGATAATTAGAAGATATACACATTAATTGGAAAATCGCAAACATTTCTTCGAGGATTCTTCTAGGAATCTCCATTTTCGGGAGATGTGTTGTTAGATTTAGAATGGGCCTGGCTGTTTAAAAAGGTGTGAATCAATCCATTTAAATTTAATGGGAACAGATATGGTGATTGGACGTTGTAGATTTAAACGAATTCAAATGCATGAAATCGTATGAATGAAAATGAAATGAAGCTAAATGTATGCAATTTAAATGTAAATGACTTCAACTAACATTTGTGCATGTGAAAAACGTTTTTACCGAGGATAAATATCGAGAAATGTCGAAATCTTTTTATAGGAGGTGCTAAAAAAAGGCATATCGCCTTTTAACTCATTTTCACATGCAACTTTTTGTGTCTTTGTTTGATTTACGTATTTCTCGTACTTCGAGTTCTTCCGTGTATCATTCTTCTTTTTTAGCCATCTAAAGACATCGATATTCCATATAGTTAACTGATGGTTATCCATGATGTATATCTCTGTTCTATGTAATATGATATAAATAATGCACACGCACCGTACAGTATATTTTTTACAGTGTATAATTTAGTAAAGTTGCAAACTTATTGAATGTATGTCGACATTATGATATTGATTTGACGTAGACCATATGTTGTATGTATCGGGTAATCGTGAAATGAAAGAAAAATGTAACGTATTAAATCCTCATATGAATGAAATTAATGAAATTTACAAAATGTCTTTTTTTAATATGGATTCAATCATTGATCTGTCCAAGAAGTGCCTCAATAACTGATTTGATTAACTGTAAGTTTAAAAAAAAGGAGCTGTACATAAATATTAGCTTAATGGAAATGAATAAATCGGACATGGGAAGGATGCAACATTTTGTTGGATTGGAAAAATAGTAACTAAAATGATAGGATTGATTTTCGAAATTAGATTGCATATCAAGACTCTTATAAGATGCATTTCATTTAAGAGTGTATTTTCCTTTTTAATTAAAATTTGTGTTTTTACTTATATTCGAAATTTAGCTTACTCATTTAAGTTCCTATTACGAAAGATTGAATATGCTGGTTTTTTATTCGTTTTGATTGTTTGTTTACATATTGACTAGAATGATTTTCAGATTTCTTGTAGAATATAGTTTTGGCTGCGATTTTAAGAAATCTGGGTCAAATATGAAAAAATATGTTCAATGAGATAAAAATATCTAGTAAGGGGAGGTTGTAGCCAACCCACATGGCTAAAATCAATAATTTTCACGAATAACATGAAATTTCGATATTTTGTTCATATTAGTCTAAATAAAAAGAAAATTTATCAAACTCCCGAAAACGTATCCCCCATCCTCTGTTTATTAATTAAAATAGTTTAAAAAAGGGCATTTTTGGCAGCATTTCTTGGCTACAATTTTCATCCGATTTACTTCAAATTTGGCACACTTCATCCTCATTCTATAATCTAGCATTATTAAAAACGGAATTTTTTATTTTTACTTTGTTCTCGAATTATGCTTTGTTGATTGATAAAATTCACAAAATAATGTTGTGCATTTTGGCCTGTTTTTCATGTTTGAAGTGTTGTAACTTTTGTTTAAAAAAACTATTCGAAAATCCGTCTTTAGAAATGGAAAAAAAGTTTTCAAGATAATCGCGTTTAAAGTTTTGCCATGCCAGAATTGACGCTATGCATTATCAATCAAAATGTTAAAAAAACATAATTTGTACTGCAGATATCGAAATTTCGATTTTACTACACATTATTGAAGGGTTTAAAGTGTCTGAAACTGCAATAAAAAATGTTTCCATTTTTCGATTTTTCATGTTTTTTGGGTTGCACATCCCCTTAAATAGTACATAGAGGACATGTTTTAAAGTTTTCGATTAATCTGACCTGAATCAAAAACAAAACTTCTCAAAATTTTCAAAATTTCGAAAACATAAATAAAATGTTTAAACATTTGTTACGATATTTTTGGTTCCCGTTATTTCTATGTTATTAAATAGGAAACTTAATTTTGCTCCCGTATTTTGACTCTTGCTTTTTAGAAAGGAAAAGTTTTTCGGCTCTCGTTCGAGCTGGAGGCAAAAGTTTTTGTTTCCCAAAGCAGAAAAAACCGATACGGGTCGCGGAAATCACTTATTTTCCTCCTTATAAATAATGAACAAAAGTGGCGTTATTCAGGCAGGTACTGAAAAAATGTAATATTTCATTTCAGAGAATCATGAAACATGTTTGAATATGAACTTTTTTTCGTTTCACTTTTTTTTTTGCTTCACTTTACCGTATCAACTTTTTGTTGGAAAGTATGTATATAATTTTGATATTCGTTATTTTTTATATTTTTTCAATAAATCTTTGCACTAACGGAAATTTATTTTCTGCATGACTGAAAAAGTCAATTTATCTTAATATCGAAAAATTATTTGAACGTTTTTAACTTCAAACGTAAATACTGCAAACAAAAAAGAAATATCTTCATTTCAATGTGTCAAAAAAACGTGTCTGAATAGCTAAATTGATATATTCAGGCAAATGCACTTTTTCGCACGACGAAATTGATATAATGATTTTAAAATGAATTATTCGCAGTTTTATAAAGAATCTATTAATACGCAAAAATTTCCTCATAAATAAATTAACCCAACGCCGACACTGAACTACTGTAATTTTCCAGAACAAATTACGTATTATCATTCATCGTTAATGTCAATTTTGTCTACAATTACCTCCACTGTTTCATTGTTCCTGACTTCAAATTAATATTCTATTAGCGTTCCTCGACCCGTTTTATATTAGTTGAATTTTTTCGGCATCTATCGTTCACAAAGAGACTATTTCTAGGTCAATTCACCTAAATGGTGCAAAGATAATGAGCAATTAAACGAGTCTTAGAAATATTAGAACTGTTAAGCGACAGTCCGACTTTTCAATATTTCGGTAAAATGTTTTCGTAATATATGTTAGACATTTCACACATTGCATGTTTCCAAAAGCACTATCTCATTTTCATCCGAAATATGTATTTGTCCGGAAAATCTGATTCTCGTTTCTTTCACGCAGCTTGCGTTTGTCGATAAGGCAATCTAATTTCGATTCGAATGCAAAATCTTTGCGCGTTTCCGCAATCGTTAAAACAAAAATCGAGACCACTGTGACCAACGTTTTCGATTAACAGGGCTTCCACTCTGAAGGCAATGGACGTTTTCCCGGCGCCGGACAAACCAGTAAACCATACAGTGCATCCCCGAAATCCTGACACGCTGAAAGCGTCGCCACGTTTCAATCTCGATATTTCGTGAGCCTGCGACACCACATTCGTTGCGAATTTCTAAAAAGAACATATAATATCAATGTCACAAGTCATACTCGACCGAATCATTCTCGATTGAAATTATTAATCTAATGTAATTTTCTGGAAATTTCGAAATATATTTCTAAAGAACCGACCAATCTTTTTTATAAATTTTTACTTCAAACGTTATGTCAGTTTCATATCAATAATGTTGACCTGTTAAAAAAGTATACCGGGAAAAATATACTAAAATGTCGAACCCATATTATGAAACAGTATTTCAAAGACGTTTGGAAAGAAGAGTATGAAAAATGTTTCAATTAAAGATATTTTAGATGTTTTTTCAAGGCCATACAACAAATATCACTGCCAGGTATTAAGATGAGATTTTTTTTAACTTTTTTCAGTTTTGGCGTATTTTCATATTTCAGTTTTCTCTGCGGGCAGAAATAAAAATCGTTTGATTTTAAATGGTTTGAAATGCTTGAATAGATTTTAGTTATTCTTTTATTTTACCAATTTATAGAGACGCGGTGTACTTTCCGGCCTTTTTTCATTTTGAATGACTTAATAAAAATGAATAAAAAAGAATTGGTTTTTTAACCAAATTTCACATTCATTTAATTTGCATTTTACATTTGTCGTTAACAATATTGATTCATTCGGAATAGAACATAAAAGTAATTGAAACTGAATTTTATTATCATACAAGTTATCTTTCCACCGAGGAATTCGTCGTTTAATTCCGCAATTCATTTCTACTCGTTTCCAAGAAATATTTTTGCAGGCTAGTCTCATGTTTCTCTTTTTCCTTCTTTTTTATCCCCGAACCCAATTATTCATATTACATTAATACTGTTCAAATTAATCAACTCGAGTGCAGCTTTTCGTTAATTTTCTACGACGTTTCTACAACCGACAATCAAATTAGTTCCCGCAAAAATGCGGCGCGTTAAGCTTATCGCACGCCCTTTCGCTCCACAGGATTCTCTGCGCGCAGTTTAATACCGGCATAGAATTCGTCGGCCGACCAGGTATCTCGATGGCGCAGGGCTTGATTAATTTCGCCGATAGGCGCGGAGATTTCTAGGGTAAACATTGCGCAAGTTTAAGTGGCCACTGCGTCTGAACCGCTCAATGCACCGGCTTAGTCCCGACGATATCCAGCGAACTGTCTCGATATTGATTTTATCTCAATCAAATTAATTCTAAACGTATTAATTACTGACAAAAGTGTCAGTGCCACGCGACGATGCGACAGTGTCTCAGCGGATTTCGCGAAACGCCGACTCGGACAATAAAACCGAGACCTCTATTTATATTTGTCATTTGTTTGTTTCTGATAACGACGTCTTCCGAGGCATAACTGCGGTTACGTGAAAAATAATTCCGCTCGAGATAAGCTGAGACTTGCGACTCACGCATTGATTAAAACGCCAAACGCATCGGCTGACAAGCGATAAACATTTTTCGAACGATACGCGTTTTCTCTTATGCGCCCGTATCTCTTTTCATATGTTAAGTTGTTTCGAGTTCCGGCGCAATTTCGCGAAAAGCGATATTTCAGTTCGGAAGGCGCCCGAAAAATGTTAGCAATCGAAATGGTTTCGTGTTTATCGTTGATCCGGATAAATTCTTTTCGGAAAAAGAGACGTTCCCTCTTGGTTTTCGGTATTGGGCAACTTAATCTTCAATTACCTCAATCTCATTATGGTTCGCGTCAGTAAGGACCAAGGTTGACGTAATTCCCATAATTTCGATCGCAACTCTGCGCTCTTTGATGAATCCAATAACTATCACTACCCGAAACTCCCAGTTGACATGTTCGACAGTTGTTTACGTGTGGATCGATCGTAAGTGGGAGATCTACGCGCGGCGCGAATCGAGCACAAACTGCACCCGAGGATCGAGCCGAGGCGACTTTCGAGGCAAAAGTCCGGCTCTCGCAATCGAGAAAGCCGGAAGAAAGTGGTGTTCATTGCCACCGCATGTTGTGTTGCTTTCATACCAAACAAAGTTCTTATAAAATCGCGTTGCAACACTGGCCGATCGAATCCGCATGTTACCACCACTGACATAATTGTTTACGCCAATATATTACGTAAACGAGGCATTTCGAACAGTGAATACTGGCTGCACTTGATTTATCTTTTCCGGCTCGCTGTTGCGTTCGGCTGAGCGTTATTAAATTTAATCGATCAACGAATGTCGGCGAGAAAAAAACTCCTGGTATGTTTGAAAATGGAGTTGTAGAGAAATAGTTTAATCTTACCTTTTCACCGTTAGAGATCAGCAGAGACATTGTCGAAACTCGAAGTTTCACAGGGGAAATTTGTTAAATGAAAATGACAAATACGAATTGGAATAGTTTTTCAAAATTGTTTAGACGGCTTACTGTAGGAAGAGCAAAAGAAAAGAGGGAACAATTTACATTCGGTAACAAAAGTTGTATAATTAATAGATAATTGTGTTTGCGAACGTTTCATTTAATTGGTAAAGTCAAAAAGAATTTGTCATGTTAAAACGTTGACGTACACTGACGCTACGACGGATTTATGCTTCAATTTATCAATGTCTGACTTACCCCACTACTCTCTTTGTTAATTCATTGTTATTTGCTTATTTTATATTATAGTAATTAATGGAATTTTAATGTTTATTTCAGCGTAGTTCGATTGGAACTTTGTAGCGGAGGTTCTACTTTCATTCATGTGATTACTATAATTCAGAGTTTATCGTAATTACATTGAATAATTCTAAACCTTGCATTGAGAAGTGTACGAAGAAATTGAATACAATTAGAAGATATCTCATATCAATACATTTTTCAGCTTTTCGAAGTAATTTGGTAATTTATTGTGTTCTTATTGCTTTACCTGTAATTTGCATCTTCAAATTGTTCGGTTTTTACTATCGGTGAGCGACATCATTTTAGGCATAGCATTAACATAGCATTAGATGCACTCTATCGCCTATGATAAAAACGGCACGAGGTATATTTAGGCTTGTATTAGCTGAGTTGAAATGTGTATTCAAATTGCTTTCGCAAAAAAGGATTCGCGGTATGTAAGACAATTCGTCAAAACTAATCAACTGGAACTGAAATACTGTAAATCGGGTGGAGGCTATGCAAAGTAACACGCGAAGAAATATTTAACCACGACGAATAATAAATAATTTATTATCATCAACTGAGTAAAAATCAATCATAATTTACATATATTCTTTGTCAACGTATAGATAGTCTTTCTCTGTATAATTATCTAACATCTAACAATTAATTTGTCATTTCATTTACTGCATCGTTAGTAACAGGAAAGTTATATTTCACATGACAGTCATATGATGATTGATACTGGGGAACATCAACATTTGATGAACAGTTTTGTCGTTACTTTCATTCTTCTTTGCGTTTGTGTTCTCTTCCATCCTCGACGACATCTCCTCTTAACCTGGAATGTAAGGCAGAAAATGAGTCATTTAGATTGAATTCAGATTGATATTCGCAAATAAATAAATGATAACCCATGGTTTTTTCAGAAAAATGAGCAAACACTTTGAAGACGATCAATCTGCAGATCGCTGCAGTTACCAACAATTGCAAAATGTTATAAATCTTCCGGCGGAATAGTTTTCCGACGGTGACTCTCCCACATTACTTCAGTATATCTTTTCAATTGCGCGCGGCTGAAGTTTCTATCGAGATTCGTCATAATTGCATTGGAGACTTCAATATCATATCACCCTCGCCCTGAGAGCATGTCAAAAAACGCTGTTGACCTACTTTTCTTTGGCCTTCCGATTTCCCCTGATTCGCGAGCAAAAAGCCCAGCACAAAGCAACGGGATTCACGACTATTAATTAGGCAATTCGGAAGAGTCAAGTACCTTCCTCTTCTGAGTCGGATATCGTCGTGGCTTGGAGTGAGCTTTGTTTCGACAGCGTCCTGCCAAAGCCCCTCTGCCGCGATGGCGGCGGCGGCTGTTTATTCCAGAGAGCCTCCAGCTGGTCGAAGTGTTGGGATTGAGCAAGAGCAGCTTGTTCCGGCCCTAGTCCTGGCTGAGAGCTCGCCAAACCCGCTTTGCTGATCTCCTCCATGGACGTGCTTACACTGAAACGACGCTTCACTTGTTCGCCAACCGACGACGCCCTCAACACGCCTGAAAGTCAATCAATCAATCAATCAAAGTCTCTGTGTGAAGATGCTACAGACACCTATCCCAACGTCGACTCACCGGAAGTCAGATGGCCATACTTCTTCTGCCAAGTGTACGTGTCCAAAGAGACTTCCTTCTTCAACAGTCCTCGTTGAGGCCGTTTTGTTCCAGTTGGCCTCGGAGCCTCGTACGAAGGCAGCTTGATGTATTGCGCAGGCGTGTTATGCAGACACAGAATCGGCATGCACTTGTGCTCGAGCAAGTGCAAGGCCAGCCTGGAGCAATCTGTGGACATTTCGACCGCCAACACCGGCACGTGAAGCATTATCGTGTTGAGTGCGGTGCCCTTTTTCGTGTCCCACACGAAGAGGCTCTTGTCTTCGCTACCAGAAACTGCTAGGATACCGTCCCCGGAGAGCCGAACGCATGTCACGTAGCCCAAGTGACCGGTGAGAGTATGCCGGTCGTCTCCAGTATTGATGTCCCAGACTATCAGGTTGGCATCCCGGGAGCCAGAGACCACAATGCATTTGTCTTGCACTGCCACTGCAACGCAGGTTACGTGATCGGTGTGTCCGACGAGGACCTGCGAGAATTCATATGTTAGGTTTTGTCGGGAAACTTTGTTTTTGTAGTTTTTGTGGTGATATGGTACCTGAGATAGTTTTCCACCAGCTATTTGCCAGACTTTCAGACTCATATCCCTCGAACCAGTAATAAGCGATTGGGAGTCAGGAGTAACAACGAGACATGTGATGTCTTGGGAGTGAGAAACTACGTATTTTTCTTCAGGGCCAGCCCCCAAACTAACTATGCGCATTTGATTGTCACCGTTACCACAGATTGTGTACCTGAGGAATTTGAAAAAAAAATGTAGCTACGGTCTCAATGAGCCTCACCACCTCTTATAAAAAACTAATTTAAGGACATAGGGATAATTTATAGAATTACCTCATACTAGAAGTTACTGCAAAACATCGTCCAGGCCCGCAAACAGATTGAATTAAAGTCCCACTGTCTGCAGCCCAGACTTTTATAGAGCCAGCTCTGTCGGAACTGATAATACGATCGCTGTCGAACAACGCTATCACTGATGTGACAGGATGTAGATGTGTAAATGTGGCTACCACTAACCCTAACGTGAGCCCCCAAACACGAACGGTCTTGTCCTCAGAGCCTGTTAATAATAATTCATCCATTTCAGTCTATGCTTCCCATGTATTATATTCCCACATGAACCATTATTGATTAAACTGACCTGAAGCTACGAAAAGACCGGAGGCCGAGAAGGCTATGCAAGTAACACTAGCGATGTGACCTTCTAGAGTTAACAGTAGTTCGTGGTTATTTAGTTGCCATAGATTGACCAGTGAATCCACACCTCCGGTCACCGACATCGAACCATCTCTGGAAATATCGAGGCAGGATATCGGTGCTGTGTGTGGTTTCAACGATTTTTGCTTCTTCCCAGGTTTGATAGCTCGTGGATTTTCTTCACCCCGGAAGCTCCAGTAGGTTAGTTTGTTGCCCCCAGCAGTGATTAGGAAGTCGTCCTTTTCGGTCACCTACCGACCGCAAAATTGCATTTCAGCACCGTTAACAACTCGTTAGACCGAAGTAACTAATATAATTTGCCTCTACCTTAACTGACGTCACGTCGGCCGAAGGATTTGCTGGGTAAGTTCTAATTAAGCTTCCACTGTGCATATCGAAAACGGATACTCTTCCTTCCGCCCCACCCGCGATCGCCCTTCTGCAGTCCTTCGCCAAACAGATGCTTCGGACTGGACCTTGGTGACCCCTAAGGGTATGAATTTCCGTGCCAGTGGCCAGGGAACGCAGGTACATCTTGTGGTCGTCGCAAACGGCGAGCAGGAAAACCGAGTCCAAAGACACGTCGAGTTTCGTCACGGGTGCGAGCAACGTGATACTGTTGAGAAGGGTGAAGTTTTCCAGGGACCAGAGGCAGACCGTGCAATCTGCCGACCCCGAGACTAGGATTTCGCCAGCGGAGTCCACCCGCACCGCCGTGACCGGGCCACGATGATGATCGACCTTGAAAAGTATTTCAGTCAAAGAGGCAAACAAGCAATGCGGGTTTCCTGACCACAAACTACACCACCCTACCCAGAAAGCTTATACTTGTTTTTTGAAATGATTAACCCGAATGCTAGAAAACGGTTCACTATTTACTTAGAGATACCGCAGACCGCACAATAGCTACAGGAAGCTTAAACCGCAATATCATGACGTTCCAAACTAGGGTGTTACACTCCCTTACTATTACCGCTGAAAATTTGTCTTAGTGTACCTTCATTAGAACTTCGCCGGTTAGCAATTTGGAGGCTATTATGCTGGAATCCTCGCCGCCGCTTACGATTACCGAGTTGTTAAGCGCGGGCGTCAGCGCGAGCACGGGCGCGATGTGTTCGCATATACGTCGTTTGAGCGACAGTTCCTGCATATCCCAGACAATGATAGACGTGTCCTCAGAGCCCGTGAGTAGATACTGCGATTGTTGGGTCACGGCAACGCACGATATAGGAGACGTGTGACCTAGATTAAAATGGGATTGTTGAAGGTGTCATAGCACTTAAGTACTCTCTTAAAAAAATTGCTTGAGCCAGGAAAAAATTATTTCGGTCAAGACAGAAACTAATATATCGCCAAGACTGTACGTGCTTCAGATAAACAATTGAAGATCTTGAAGGAAACTGTCTTTGATTCAAAGTCTTTGATACAACACTTTTTTGCTTGATCCAATGAAACTAATGCTAAGACTGTGACAGTTTTGGCTCAACCCAATAATTTTTTAAGGCCAGACTGATAAAAGTTTACCTCTGAAGGTGTGCACCAGTTGACCCGACATCACATGCCACAACTCTGGGTCACCTTGATGAGGGATCACCACCACGTGTTGTCCGGACGGAGCAGGTTCTACTAGTTTAACGCCCCGCGGACACGCTAGGGCTCGAATTTGGAGAGGTAGCGGTGGTTGTAACCAGCCATTGAGAGGAACCAGCAGAGGGTCCGTGTAGCCGTCGCACCAGGCCATTGCTGCCATCACCATCCGCGATACCTAAAAGAAAAACAACTACTTTTAATTTTCGTACTTTGAACTAAAGTACTGATTTGGTCTGATTTGAACTTAAAGATGTATGGAAATCGTTAAGGTGAAGGTCTCAATTGGGGACCACTTAAGCAAACACAGACAGCTTGGATGGACTTACAAGATCACTTCCATCTTCTGCAACGGGTCTAAGCCAACAAATCAGTTGTGCTCCGAGTTGGAGGGGATCTCTCGTAAGAACGTCGCTCGACTTCCTCATGGCATAGTAGACCAACTCGAGGTCGCGTTCTAGTAGATATCTTCTCGCGTGCTCCAGAACGCATCTGAGGTAGCTGACAGAGATCATCTGTGCTCCAGCCAAAAGAAAGTCGAACGCACACACCGCCAGTTTCTTGAGCTTTTCAACATCTCCGGCGCGAAGGAAGTGTATCCATGCTTCTTCCACGTGACGCAATGTGTACGCGATGTCGTGTTCCTGAGGTGCGCTTTGAAATGGAGTCTCCTTTTTGGTTTCGGACTCTGCTGCACTGGGCAGAGTTTTGGATTTTTCGGAAGCCTTTTTGTTACCATCCGCGTCGCTATCGTCGTCTTCTCCGTACGCGAAGAACAAATTCGCCAACTCGCTGTGAATCGATTTTGTGGTCTCTTGTTTGGTAAGGTAGCGTTTGATGGCGACTTCCCGAGCAGACCAACGCCAGTTGAAGATGAGCTTTCCACTCATGACACGAACCTTGAATTACAAAAATGATAAATTTGTGAGTTCTTGTACCGTTTATGTATAACAGAATTATTTTTAATTGTATTAGTATGAATGAAAATTACTGTCAATTCTTTATATTTGATAATAAAAGTGGCACCGACCGATGTTGACTAAAGTAGAGTAACAATTTTGAATGTGGAATTGATCTTGATTAAAAGAGAATCCAAGTACAAATAAAGAGGGTTTTTCACGAAAAGTGTCACGGTTTAATAAGATGTCAACTTATTCGTAGTCAATATTATATTTCATTCAAATTTAAAGAAACTCTGTATAAATTAAGTCAAGAATGTAATAATGTACGTATCAGCAAAGTAATTTTTCAAGCAAAATTCTAAATTTATTTGTATCTCGGGTGTCCTCTTGTTTATTTTCTCTTCTGTTTCGTTAGTCTATTTGTTTATGAAAAATAACAATTCTACTTCGTGAAAATTCGTTTAGTTGATTGTATTAATGTAACTTTATCCAGCATACTATTAAAATCAAATCAAAATGACATAGCTCTCAGTGAGTTAAAAGTGAGAACTGTTTGCTTTATATACATTATATTAAATCCATAACAGTTCAAGATCATTTAATAAAACTTTGTGACATTAATATGATTACTTGACGGGAAATTTACTTATTGATTAATGAAATGAACTTCAATAAAGTTAGATTAACTATAGCTCCAAAAATCAGTTTAGATCAAAGATACAAAACGAAACGAAACGAAATTAAAATATACCAATTTTAAGCATTATGTTTCGATTCGTACCAAAATGAAAATATATATATAAGATTTTAGTTTCGTCCCGTACCAAAGCAAACAACCAAACACAATTTTAGTTTCGTTCTGTATCAAAACGAAATTGTAAGTGAGATTAGAGTTTAGTTCCGTTCCAAAATGGAATTGTAAATAAGAATTTCGTTTCGTTCCTTACCAAAACGAAAATGCAAGAGAGATTTTTGTTTCGTTTCATGGTAAAATACAAATGAGAATTCCTTTTCTTTCCATACGTAAAAGTAAAGGTAGTAAAGAATAGATCGATTGGATCGATAAGAAATGCCCACATTAAACGAACAGTTATCATTTCAAAATTTCAAAATCTTCAAATATGCTAACATTGAATTTCGACTGAATTTTCTCAATTTTTGAACCTTTTCTTTCCCTCGCGAGGAAAACTGGATGTTTGGATCATGACCATAATCCAACCTCTTGACATACACATGAACATGACATTCTACTCCATTCTGTTGTCAGATATTCTTTTCCAGTAGGGTTCTATGTACTTAATGTTCTTGAATATTTTCGTTTCGTTTCGGAATGGAACTGAAATCATATTTTAGTTTAATTTTGTTTCGCATCCCTGCATTTAGATGTCGTGTGGATATAGACTAATCGATAACTACCTCTGATGTATATTAGTGAAACTGTCCATATTAATATAAAATTCCATCAGAGATTGCATAGAATTTATCTGATTTGAATAAGTAGCTTACAATCGTAGAAATATGGATTACACATTTGAGCGCATTGATTTTATCGGTTCTGAATTACTAGCCATTATTTAATAAGCCGCTCATATGTTGGTTGTATGACACTTATTGTCGTTGCACATTCCCAATTTGATTAGATTTCCCAACAGTGTATGTCACAATCGATGATAAATTTGAGTCGTTACTTATAATTGCACCTTACTCAAATTCAATTATTTTGCCAATGCTTTTGATCTAGCACACTTGTTATTACAATTTTTGGCCTGATCGTACATTCCACTTGAATGATGAAGAGTACACTTTTAAGTTGTCTTTTTGAAATCCGGAAAACCGAAATACAACCAACAAATTGCTGCATGTTTTAATATAATTAAATGTTGCCATCTCTTATCCCTTTCACAACTCGTGTTATTTCGTGTTTCGTGTTATAAAAATACTATTCTTACAAAAAATGTTGCGTAGGAATAGTATCGTTTTAAATGAAAGTCGAAATTTGTATTAACATTTACGCAAACAAACATTGATGTCAATTTAAAATAAATATTTTTGAATGAAGGAATTCGTTTTTGGTAGAAAATATTTTTCTTTCAACAACATTTTTAGTGAACAGTGCAGCAGTCAGAGTTGGGCAAATTGTAACGTCGAAATTTTAGCGTTAAGCGATACAAAACTATCTTGTGTTACGAATTTTCAGTATTACGCGATATAAAAGTATCTTGTTTCACAAACTTTTTAGCGTTACGTGATATAAAAGTATCTTGTATCGGAAAGATTCAGCATTATACAATACACAATGTTACGTGTATGATGATTAGGTGTATCGAGTAACGCAAAGTTACCGCTGAAACTTTCCGCGACACAAGATTCCTTTGCATCGCTTAATTTTTGTATCGTCTGTATATAATGCATCGTCAACTTGTTCTGTACTTGGTAGTACTTTTGGAATAAAAAGGTTAATTAAGGTATACTTCGAAACCAAAAACTTTTTTTTAAATCATCAGAATTTTTAAATAGAAATAAAATTGTTAAGAAACGTACAACTCCACCATTTGTGATCGTAAAATTATACGAAAAAGATATTTTAAACAATGAAAACTAGCTAATTGTTAAAAAATTAATATCTTGGATCTTAGGAAGTGAATCATGTTAACAAATCAGCGCGATTCTGCGCGCGATGTTTAGCGCACAAAAAATGAGTGCTTGCCGCTAGCAAAGCTATCAAGTTGAAATGCTATTTCAGTTTCGGGTATTCGGAAATTCTACCTCTCGTAAACCACTAGGCAGTATAAGTATGAAGAAAGATGAAAATTTCTAACAGTAGCGTTTTGAAATTACTTGTTTGCTTATATTATTTATTTTTTTATTTATTTATTTATAATACAGGTGTACAAAGTGCATATAAAGCTGTCTCTCGATAAATTATAAAATTAACTTAAAAAATAAAACTAAATCTAACTTATGGCTTATTACAAAAGCGATTATTTCGGTGTAAACGATGTTTGCCGGCGTCTCTAAACGATTATTATTCTCTAAACGATTATATCCGATTCGGAAAATTCTTCTGCTGACTATCAATTCCCCGAAAGAACAAGTTGTATATTATACATATATCAGATGGACATACATAAAATAGATATAAAATAGATATATACATATAATATACGTATATTATACATATATTAGATATATGGCAATTTCATGTTCTATCAGGGTTGTTGCCATACAACGTTAACGTTGTATGGCAACGTTATATACAACGTTATATACAACGTTAACGTTGTATGTAACGTTGTATGGTCTTAACTTAATTAAGATTTAATTGACGACACTCTGATTACAAGCAAGTCAGTCAATTCTCCAACCGCATATATGAAAAAATCGTCACTCAGAAAAATAATTGATTAGATAAATTCCTTTATCATAACTAAATAATTTATTTAAAATGGTAAATATGTGTCTCAAATAAATGTAATTCCTTACACCAAATAAGAATTTATTAGTTCCAAATAAATCTTCATTTACAGCAACTATATTTTTGCAAATAATTGTATTTTTTTGAAACCACTCAATTACTTGTCTGGGAGTTCCCATCCTCACAGAATGACAACCGTGCCAATAACAAAGGAGTCATGGTAACCGACCAATGTTCAAATTTCGAACATTTTAATTCGAAGTTCGAAATTCAGAAAATAATAGTCGTGGGAAAAAAGTTGGAGGGAATCCTCACCTTCAGCCAGGTCTTCAGGGTCCGCCTAGCCAAGCACCATGTCGCGAAGTTGAACTCCCCGTTGCTCAGCAGCAACGGCTCGTCGCCCCCCGTGGGCATGAGCAATTCCAGGATCTCAGTCTCGGACAGCCCGTACTCAGTGCACGCCAGGAACGCGCCCAGCCTCGTCGCCGCCTTCTGCCCCAGCATCGCCTCCATGCTGCACAGCGCGGCTTCCACGTTTGGCACATTGCTCGAGCTGTCCGGCAGCTCGATCAGGATGTCGCTGCTCTTCAGCCGCTCCTTCTGCAGCGGCGTCAGGCGCAGCGCCTCGGACGGTACAGAGGTCGTGGCGATGAAGTGGACTCCTGGCGGCAGGTTCAGCGGCATCCACGAGAGGGCCGCGACGATGTCGCACTCCAGCGGGTGCAACCGGTTCAGGTCGTCCACCATGATCACCAGTTGCTCCGGCATGGGCTCCTCCTCGATCCGCCGCATGATCTGGCTGAACCAGTTGTTCAGATAGACAGGCTCGAATGAAGCATCGCGAGGCAGGTTGCCGTCGTTGTTGCCACAGAGGAAGCCCACGTGCTGGCAGAGGATCCGCAGCAGTTCCAGACTGTAGGCGGAACGCGGGGTGGAAGAGCAGAGCCGGACCACCCGCAGCGTCGGCCCGCCGAACCACTCGGGCGAACTCTCGTATATCCTGAAGTAATCAAATTCAGAGTTTGAAACTATGAGAGGGCGGGGTGGGTGTTTTATTGTTTCGGTTGGAAGTGTTTGCTGGAATGGAAAGGCTAGAGTGGATTGATGACCGCGTTTTCGGGATTTCAAATTGGACGGTTCTTTGCAATTAGTAGGAGAGGAGGCGTGTTGGGAATCGTTCAGAACGGTTGTATGTTGTGGTAGGGTAGGAGTAGAAGGTTGGGGGAGATTACTTGAAACTGAGGTTAAGTTCTGTTGTAATTTTAGGGGGAAATTGCGGTAGATAAATTTGAAGTGTATGCTTTTTATGTGAGACTGCAGTTTACTTGACGTCATTTGACGTTAACACTATATAATCCGTGCGCCACGAAACGCCACGAGTATAGTTGTGTGTGTGACTATTTATGTCTGTACTCTAACTTGCATTAAGCGGTATAGCTTTCTCTTTGTTTTCAGGCTGGCAAACCTTATGGAAAAGTTCGATGGGGATTGAAAAGGTTAATAAAAAAATTTGATGAAAACTAGATCTAGATGTGATGAAAAGGTAAATGGGATCGTAAATGATTAAAATTTCTTATATGAAAACAGTCAATTTTGAAAGTACAAGAAATTGATCAAATCCTGATCATTTACACATCGTCACATTTAGATCTATTTTTCATCCAGTTTTTACTCGGGCATTGACTTCAAGTATTTGTCAGTTGTAGTATTTAGTTAATGCAAATATTGGTCATGTTTTGCTCTTTGGAATTGGGAAAGACTTTACCCCCTAGGGAGAAAAACACAGACCGAGTAAAACTTCGTTCCACGCAAGGTTTTACTTTGTTTCGCTTCCAAGGGAATAAAATAATATTCCTCCCGAAACTCAGGGAAGAAAATGTGACTATGCCTGTGTGACGAAAAACAATATTATGTACTGTCTGAATCTCTCGAACGCCGTTTTTTCAGAAAGTATATATATTTGTTTCTATTAGCTGTTCTGGTAGAATGAAAATCAGATACATAAGAATAGTCAGACGAACAATTTTTTTCTGAAAAAAGTATCTTCAAGAGATTTAGAACAATACAAAATATTATTTTGTTCTGGATGTTTTCCAAGTGAGTACCAGTGAGACATTCGGTAAGAAATAAACAGTTGCAAAGAATAAAAGCAATGGGTTGTGTTAGTTTTAAGAGGTTTTGTGCTGAAGTGCATTAGTGCAGTATTAGGGAAAGAGAAAATGTCGTAATTTCAAAAAAAAAGTATCGTCTGAAAGAGTACACTTTTTCACACGGCCGCCACTTTGTTAAATTTTTAGGTTTTTGAAGGATTACTAAAATCAATAAAAACTGCGGAAACCCCGGTTATATCTAAATCACCATTCTTTTCTAAATCACCGAAAATCATTTTTAAACTTTTATTCTACGGTTCGTTTCTAAACGGGAATTCCCCTTATGTTATAAAATGTTAAAAGTAAGTGAACTTTAGTAAAGTTTAAAAGCATACGTATGTGAAAGTTGAGTTATCTTTTCAATGCCGTTTCTGAGATATTAAGATGATTGAGTTCAGTAAGTAAAGATTCTAAAAATTACAATTTTGCGCTCTCATTGTCTCACTGTTGTCCACTCTTCTGAAATAAGGAAAATGGACGGTGTATAAACAAATGAATTGTTTCAAATATATTTGTCCTCAAACATAATGGTTTCGAGGCAATATGTTCCTATACAGAATATTTGAAAACAAATTGTTAAAGTGAAAAGCTAGTCTTTCGAGTATCTCAATTGTTTTTTTACATGGCGTGTATGAACTATTTATAAAATATTTATCGTCATTTTGTAATATATATTGTAGATTTAAGTGTAACTACTTTTTATGATTTATAAATTTTGTCGCAGTGAATTCGAAAAGGATTTCGTTCATGTGACTGTATTAATTACTAACGGAGGTCTTTGCGTTGTATGACTTCTGCTATTCGTCGCAAATACGTTGTTGCAGAACAGTCAATTTCGTCAATTCTATCTAACCATTTGCAGTGCTTCGTAGACAAATGGTTATTTCCCTTAGTGTTCTACTTTCGAATTCTCGATGAGTATGTCCACCTTCTCGTTTTCTCATTGGCCTTTGAAGCACTTTTGCAAAAAGTTAGAATGAGTACAAAAACATCAGAAATTTTCCTGTCATCTGTTTGAATTAATTGAAAGACAACTCAATTACATTCCCGAGAGATTGTTCACGCAGTTAAAACACTTTTCTGAAGTATTTTTCACCATTGCATTTGCATATGGAAAATCGTTTCCATTGGATTAAGAACATATTTTCGCTTCTTACAAATGGTCGAATAAAAAAGGTTAGATGAATGTTAATTTAAATTTGTTGAAGAAAAGCAGACGAATTGCAGATAATTCTTGTCTAACATTCAAAAAGGTAAATTGAAATGTAGAAGCAATTTTGTTGGCGGCTGATATGACACGTTTCAAACGAATGAATTTGTCTCGTGGACATACCGTTGTCCCTTTTGAATGGAATTTAAATATTAAAAAAGCAGGTGTTCCATTAAAAATGGCGAGCCATGCAGTCTAGTTAAAAACGTTTAATTTTTCTATTACTTTCGCGGAGAACACTTCTTTGTTAAATTAATGTTCGCGTTTCAGATGAACGTTGGGTGATGTCTTTGAGTAACAATAATGAATTCGTACGCGCGGTTTTTGCGGTTAATATCCAATATCTAGCGCGTTACTGATGGATCTCTCTCATCTTCTGTCATTTCGCTCATCACCAATTAACAAACTGAATAGCAATTACAAATATTGTTAGGTAATTTATAATTAATGAGTTAATAATTACCTGAAATGTGTGTAATTAAAATGCTGCCACTTCAAAAGTGATTTAGCAATTTATTTACGCAAAAAAATGACATGCTAATGGTATATTTAATGTAAACTCAAATTAACTTGTTGGTTTCGAAAATTAGAGTGATTTTGGTTTTGGAGAATGTAATCAGTATTTGTAATTTGTTTTTGGAAAATAAAATGAATAATTTCAAGCTAAACCACCGGGTTTTATACATAATCTATACGTTTTCTGCCATGAATTTCATACAATAGTGAAATAACTTTTAGTTTGATGTTTTTCAGAGATTTATAAAATAATATAATTGACTAATGGTACTTTCCGCAAAACTGTAATGCCACTAACGGAAAAAATGAGCTTTCAAAATTACGTTAATAAACTGCTGCAAAATTTAATATTTAACGTAAGCAGGTTGATTAAATATTGAATAACATAATGTACGTTGGAAAGTTTCGTTTAATTTAACTCTCAATGAGATATATATTAGAATATATCAGAATATAAGACTGGAATCATTTAGAGCATTTTATATCATTTAATTGTATACATTTAATTGCGACAAAAGGGTATTAATTGCTGATCCAAATTAATATGTTCAAATTAATTCTAAAATCACTTTATAGCGATTGAAAAGATTCGTTGAATGTAGAAGGATAACATTATTTTAATACGTTGCTTATTAATATATCGTCTTATTAAAATGCAAGTCCTAATGAAGTGGGAAATAAATTACAAAGCTGTCAAATATTCGATTACCACTATAAATTGAATGTTTAATAGAACACATAACCGCGTTATAAATATTACTACTTTTTAAATACCAGCGTAATTGTTGGAAAAATGAATCGCTCAAAACATTACCCTGTGTTAAAAATTGCGACCAAGTAACGTGATTCTTTATTTCGCAATGAATAAATTTGTTATAGAGCACAAAACATTTCCTCCGCTGAACTTGTAACAGTATTATTTATTAATCCAGGGAACACTTAATTATTTACTTCTTCTCTGTTTCGAACAACGTAAAATTAATGAGAATATCCAACCACGTTAAATGCACCCGTAAAAATTAAACTTAGTTGGTTTAAGTAATTAGTTAAGTAATAATTAATATTGTTGAGAGATAATACCCCCTTCCGATGTTTTTGTTAGATTGATTTGTTAGATTGATTTAGTTTGGATAATAACTTCATGTATAGTATATTTCATTAAATTGGTTGATCGGACTAAATAATTGTGTACATTAAATCTAAAGTTTGGTCAGAATCATAACAACGAAGTAATTTGACCAATTCTACTAAATCTCGGTTAACCAAACACTGTTTGTGCCCTATACAGAAAGAAAATTTAGTCGCGCAGATGCTCTCGCCGTAACTGGGACAGGTAATATCAAATCAGATCTAATTAGATTTGAATATGTAATGCACTCAACAGATGTGTTTGTGTCTGGTTAGACATTTTGAGGTCTATTCAGTCCTGGAAGTAACAGTCTAATCTAATTTAGACGTTCGGTGATCCATTTCAAAGTTGACTTAATTGTAATTAAAATTAAGTTAGTCGTCAGGGACATCTTTCTCGACTTTTAAAATAGTTCACTATTGTCCTTGAGAAAAGTTTAAAACTTTTAAACAACACCCTTCGTCTAACGCAAAGTTAGATGAAGGGTGATTTTTCTCTGAACAATTTTATTTTTCAGAGAGAACTCTCTGAAAAATCTCTGAAAAATTGGGAGTGTCATAGTTTTTCAGAGAATTTCTGAGTTATCTTTAGAAATCTCTGAAAAACTCTACATAAACCTGTACATGAAACTTTAATTTTTAACGTAAACTTTAATTTTACACGTAATTTTACAATAACAAAAAATATAGATTTGCACGAACCTTTTAATAATCCCCGATTTCCCAGACGACTTTGGGCCCCTTATAAGGATAGGACCGTGTTTCTGATCTCTTCCCGACATCATCAATTCCTTTACCCTGAGGACGGCTTCGCTCGTTTCGGGGGCCGGTTCGTAATCGCGCAAGACCGCGAAATGTGCCATACTCTCTGCGTACACTTCCTGGACCATCTTTTTGCGGCTTTTTATTTCCGGGTCCTGCTCCACCGAGTCGTTCACCAGCGTCTGCAGTCTGTTCAGTAGTTCCTGTCGCATCTCCGCGAGATAGCCCGCGTCGCAGTGTTCGCCGGTTTCCTCGTTTGTCGCGCTTTGCTGGTAATTCACGTCGAGACTGATAACATTGTCCGTCGGAAGCGCTGATTCCACGCGACGCTTCAGATTCAAAGCCGATTCTGACGACGTTGGAGCATTGTTTCCTTTCCAGTTGCGAATTACAGCGACAATGCCCTGTCCCTCCGCGTCGAGACCTACAAACCCAATGCGATTGTGTTCTGGTGTTAGATGTTACAACGCAACCCCGTTTACTTGCCAACTAATTATGCGAAATTCCCTATGAATATTTCTGCCGAAACGAGTCGTGTAAAACCGAAATGAGTCTTTTGGTATTCAGATTGTCAATGGCTTAATGGTTTTTATTCTGCAGGAGAAGGAAACATTTTACAAGCAGGAGTTTTTAATTTAATTTTTTTTTAATAAAATTAAATTATTTAAGGAGTTTTTACAAGTAAATTGGTTTTTATAGTTTATTATATAGATTGAAATATAGACTTCACTGTTTTTATAAAGAAGACATCTTTATAGTTTAAACATTTTTTTGCTGAGCATAAGAGTATTTACTTTACAATATTTATTTTTTTTTTATTTTAGGACTTCGCTTTCACTTTTTAAAAATAAAATTCTCAAAAACTGAATTATATTCTCAGAGAAATAATTTTCTTTTAACTTTCTGCGGGATGCGATACAGAAGTTAAGCTCATTTTGCACACAAATAGCTTGTTTGGAGAGCAGAATTATCAATGTAGTACACGCTCGCATTCTAATGTGTACAATTTCGGTTGTACTTAGTAAATTAAATTCAAATCATATTTTGAATTATCCACCTATTATTTGCTTCTAATTTTAAGTCCGTGTCAAAAAAGTTAGTTCTAATTAGGCGGTTTTTGTCAGTGTTTCTATATGTATCTAATGGTTTCTGATAGATTTTTTTAACTGGGCTGCTAATGGTATCTGATGGACATTTTTAACTAAGTATAAATATGAATGTATATTTAATGTTTTAGACCCTTCCTCAAGTTCAACAAAAAATGAGGGATATTTTCCGTCAGATTTTTGCATTGGCACTTTTACCACCGAACGAAATATGTAATGGGGTAGATTTAATTCGCGGAAATGCGTCCTACTTATACGAGCATGGGTCGACGGAAATTACAAACAAATTTCAAAAAATGTTTGAATATTTTGAGAGCTATTGGCTAAAGCGTTGGCCACTTGAGGAAATTTGTTTTTGTCAGTAATTGGAGCGAACGAATAACTATTTGGAGTCCTATCACATGGGACTCAATAGTATGTTTCGCAAGAATCCGACCCCCACTAAATTTTTACGCATGTATCTTTTTAAGGGGAGGGTATAGTGAGTTTTTCCCTCACTGTACCCTCACTAAAACCCATCGTGTGAATCTATAATAATAGACTTACAAGATGAGTTTTCCGGAAGTTTAAACTTTCTTCATTAATTTGAAACAACGAATTCATATTCAAACAATTTTATGTTCAACCAGAAAGTTTGAACGTATTCGTTTCGCGTAATTATACGAATTATAAAACATAAAAACTATAAAATAAAATAATTATAACATCAAGAGATATAGAACTTTTGTATACAAATATAAGATAAGTCTATTTTCCTTTCTAGCCATTTTTTAATTTTTATAACGAGAACACGTTGAAACATAAGACAATTTCAACTTCATGAAATCTCTCTGACATGTCTACTCTGTTATATCTGTCAAATGCACGTGAAGACTCAAAACGAATGGAACATACTTAGGCCATAATCGAGCTGCCTCTCGGAAGAGCTCTTGAGTATATCTTTTATATCCTGATTGTCTGGTTGCTCCTGAAGAGCGAGAGTCGCGGCATCTGCCAGAGCCTGCCTCAACTCCGATTCTTGGCTCGTCTGCCAGGCTTCACTTGCTGTCTTCTCGCTGTTTCAAACAATAAAACTTTAGCGTCTGTTTAATTAATTTCTCGTCACACACGATAAAAGAACAATACTCGCGCATCGAACGATTAGTATTATTCAAACAGAGCACCAACAGTTCCTTTGTTAACCGATCACGATCTTTTTTTTATTTTATTTTTTAAGGTTCGTACATACGACAGATTTTGGATTGAGCAATCCAGTGGTTATCTGATGTGCCCGAAATATTATACGCTTTGCGCGATATTATTTGATGTGCTTATTAGTAAGCTTTACCTGCTGGCACTCAGTGTATAACAATGGCTATTATGTTCGTAATAATTCTCCAACGAAGCGTTATGAGCGTGCAATGCTCGAAATGTTTTCTCGGCTATCTGCACCGGCGCCCATCCCGTGCTGTAGTTCGAGCCTACCAGGAGCTGCAAAGGATATAGAATTTCGTTAGCCCAACTGATCATAGTAGGCTGGTTCGGGAAATATTTTAAGATGGCCAATCTGTCATCCAATGCAGATATAATGAAGCGAAATATAATTAATTTAAAAACACTGTAAGACCTTGTTTTACGTAATGTAAGCATCGTTTCTGATTTACAGTATGTTTTGGATTTACAGTATGTTTCAAAATAACATGTTACTCCTGGTTCGTAGGTGGCATACATAAATAGACGCCCGTTATAATATTTGTTTTCAGTAATGTACATCTGACAACAAGTACCAAACTAACCCGCCTACGTTTGCCGAATCCAACCACCCATGTTACACTTACAATAATTTCCCCTCTCCCACATTCTAGACGTTAATCACGTCGGAGTTACGAGATTCGAACAGTCCCGACAATGAATTGTCTTCAGCCGTCTACACCAAAAGGTCATGAATATAACCTTGCAAAACTGCTTTCAATTATTTTCGTCGCAATTTGTAGTACAAAGTACTTCAAAGTTCGATATCAGGAATTGTTTTCCTACGTCTTTGTCGAGTAGCGTAGTTGGGCAAATAGTGTACTTGAAAGGCGATGTTCGCGATTGAAAAAATTTGGTCACAGTGGAACGAGGCAATTCCTCGTTCAACTGTTGCAAAGGAAGTCGAGCTTTCACTGGAATGTCAGATAGTTACGAAGATTCTCGGTTTGAAAGTTGTTGATTGCCTGCTGGACGAATGGCTCAAAGGAGATAGAAGTTAAGAAAAGCAGTGTCGGACGTAATATGTTGGAGCTACCTTCAACTCAAAATTCAATTGACCCTTTTGTTAATTTTATCAAGTGGAGCCTTAGACACTTGACATATAAGCAGAATTAAAACAAAGATGTTGGTAAACAAAATGTTTATGTCTCTTTCACTATATTTTCCAGTGGATGAGTTATATTGAATGCGATTAGCAGAATTTACCAGTAGGAAGCATCCTCTGGAATGTCGATGTGACGCTTCAATCTCCTCTAGGAACATTTCTGCCAGTCGGGGGTCTTTGTCGGGATTTTGTCCGGTGCCGTACTGCATGTCGATCAGAAGCACCTGTAAGGCAACGTACCCTCAATTACATCAGTAATACCTGCTGGCCAATCAACAGGCGGCGCGCCAGACCTTACCTCAATTCCCATGTCATCGTAAATCGATTGCAGTTCCGGTCCCACTGTTTCCAAAAGTTGTTTGCGCTCTTCGATGAATTCTGCAACATAATTGAGTCGTTCACGTTTTCTTACATTCTTCTCAGACCACTAAGACTGTTTTTACCAAGGAGTACTTTCGTAAAACTGTAGTAACGTTATTTTTAGGGTGTTTTTGACGGGGAATAAATAGCCCAGGATTTGCCTATTATATTATTCTTTTTAAAGAAGAGGTTTTAAAGTTGGAAAAGAGGAAGGAAGGTTGTGTCAACGCTGAATGTATTTGTTGACGACGTGTAAACTAATAGTTCCTTGTAACTAACTTAGAATGTTGTAACCTAAGTTAGAGAATATAATTAGCATAATATATGTATGATCATATTATCCTGCCAGCAACTTCGAGATACATCTTCTGACCGAATATGAACCCTCCAAATGTAACTTGAAATTTCACATGCAATATTTGATCGCGTGCTCTGCTTGCCCTAACCCAATTATTATAAATGTGTACAGTATGAGATGTAAATTTTCCATTAGCCTACATACCGTTTCTTTCGATCAACTGGAAATTTCGAAAAAATTTTTCATAATCTGCTAAAACCGACCTCGTGATTTTTTAACTCTGCTTGCATTTGCGTGCATCTCACTCGAATGAAAATTCCAGTTGGAGAACGGGTCGAGCGCAGCCCACATTAGCCATTTAAATTTGTTTATCCAACGAATGAGCGGCCGAGCGATATCGATCCATTGTTCCGTCGGTATCTTCAGCCAGTCGCCACGGGCTTTCAATTATTTCGCCCGATCGGATCGCGTGCAATTTTCAACAGCCTTATTTCGGCGCAGCAACTCTCCAACATTCATGAATGTCGAAGGTCCTTTAAAACGGGGCGACCAAATGCATGAGCCCCATTTTTAACTTTTTCAGTTCACCAGATCAACAATCGAACCCGAGACCGCCTCCACCGATAACTACGAATTAATGGCGTGTTACAAAAATTTTTCGGCGCATTTCACATCCTCTCTCGGCACAATGAAATTTTTATAAATACGGAGAAAAATGATGAGATTCTTCTTAGTTCTATAAGAAACTTCCGAACAACTTTCTTTGCATTCGTTGGAAAAATATTGCGCAAATTGAAGGAGAGGTTTAATCCAAAAGGCAAAAATCCGTATTTGCCAAAAATTGCGAAAAAACGTAAATATCGTTTAGTGAAGTGTTCAATCTGTCAAACTGATTGCTCGTTATTTTTGGGTCGCATCTCCCTTTAAAAACGCGTGGATATAATCAATACATTTACTTTTATTATACCAAATATTTCAGAGAAGCAGAGAGTTTTTCTGCCAACCCTATTAATTTCAATAAGCGAAAAACTGCACATATTAAAATAAGTGGAAACGCAAAAAAAAATAAGCCCGCAAAGTTAATTACGCAATTGAGTAAAAATTGCTAAAAGTGAAGTAGTGGTACAAATTTAAAAACTGGCAGAAATTACCCAACTTTTCAGTAAAATTCTCCAAATTTTAAATATATTTAACTAAACTTTCAATTAAATGTACCCCGCATAAAATTGACTATAAATTGAACAATATCTACAGCTTTTTTTTAATTTGTACACCGTGTGCTCGACATTTTAGTAAACATTTCTAGAATATTTTTTTGCGTTAATATCTACTTAAAATAAGTAAATTTAAAATTATTAAGAAGTACGTACACACATATTTTTTATGTGCACAATTTTTCGCTTAAAAAAGTGAACATTGAAATTTAGAGAGACGGGAAAAAATACGTAAAATGCGTACCTCAGCAATACCTCCGTTTCTTCATCAAAGCAAATCCATTCGAATAACAAAAAATAAATCCACGAGATACACTTGAGAAACCTTAAATACCTCGGCTGAATTCGTGAATACATGAAAAACCGCGCAGGTCAATTTATTTCGCCCTGCTCATTTTGCCGTTTTGCAATCCGCGGAGATGAGATTAATTAATTCGAGCCGAGTCTTTTTGTATCGCAATGAACAAACTCCATTGCGCATTTAATTAAAATTCACACTTACGTGTCGCAGTTGAGCTGGAGAGCCGGGACTTTAATGTGAAAATTAAAAGCCTGCCCATTGTCCCGTGCACGATGGATAAAAAGCGAACGCAGCTCCAAAAACTTTGCGATTGTTTTAATACTTCATTTATCTCAGCCTCGAATTACGTGGGATAGTTCAGAAGTGCTTGTTTAGGAAGCGTTTGCTCGAGCTTTTAGTTTCGAGTTTTATGCGAGCTGCTTCATTTCGGGATATTGATTTATTATCCAAAGAAGTGGCGCGGGATAATGAGTTTGGAGTGCAATTTTGCAAACAAAACTAACGTTTTATTTGTCGGAATGTTCTTCTTCGTCTGGTATCTGATATTGATTTGTCTTTTGGCCTTTCGGTGAATAAACTTCCGGAGATCAATGTTTAATAAAAGCACGCGCGTGTCCGGGAAGTAATTATCGCGGAGTTTCCGCGAATGGCAGGCGTGTGTGAAAAGATGTTTCTTGTATACACCCGTTGAATTTAATTAGTGAAATGTGTGCAATTTTTCGTGACACCAGATATTGAGTATGATTTGCTCAAACGATGACGTGACCCACGCAATTTCATATGTATTAGATTTATCAAATTAATACTCGCTTGGAAAAACGTGACGGGCTTGAACATGCGAATCACGTCGGGGTCACCGAAATTTCACGTTTGACCACGTAGAGCAATGTGAAGTAATTAAATTGATGTCATCTCGTTGCTTAACGCAAGAACGAGTAATTGTTTGTTATATTTTAAATATCGGAATTTTGACTTAATTGAATCAAGTTGACTTGCTTAGTAAACTGAATCAATGAAAAAATTGCAGAAAATTATCCAATTCAAAACGATTATTTTTCGGTGCGAAAGAATAAAGTTTGGTGAATAATGAAAGATATTTTTTAATATTAATGCTTTTTTAATTAGTATTTAATATTATTGTTTATTGATAAAAACTATTGTCAACGAGTTCATTACGACGTTAAATTGAGCTTTTCTATCGCCATAAACTAGCTATTTTAACTGACTTGTGTATTTAAAAAATGCATATTTTTCTAAATATAAATAAATATAAAGATCTGAAAACCATAACAATCGTAAACGTGATACTCAAAGTGAATTTTTGTTTTCAACTGGATTAAATAATTAAATTGAAGTCCAATGTACAGCTATATTTATCCGTTGTGATTTTATTTTGTCCAGGTTATAAAGTGTCGATCTGGGTCATTTATTTTCATTAGCACATGCCTCGAAATTGCCGCTTTATTTGTGTATAAATAGTGATAAACGTGTAATCGAGTGATTGAAATAACTCGTGCTAATACATTTGAACTCTTCGAAAAATTTGGGTTAGAACGCCAACAATTTGGTGCAGTTTTTCCGAGTCGGATCCAGATTCGCAATTAAAATTGAACAATGCTTTTGCGACACAGTTTGATTATTTAATTGTTTATGTGTCAGTTGTTTAGCAAACCCAAAAATAGCAAACGTTCGTTTAAAAGATCGACGCAAGCTTGGAAATAACGTGGCGAAAAAAGCTTTCACACGAAACATAGCGCGTGATTAAAACAACGCATCATTGAAAACAATGCGAAAGTATAATACAAGAAAAAAGTTCTACAAACGATCCATATCGTTATTTCAGAATTACCTCATTTTCGTTTCACTCCATTTTTGTTTGGGGCTGAAATCGCCGATATTCATCTATTCGGTGTTCATTTTGATTAGTCAATACGATTATTATACTTTCCAAATATGGTAATTGCCTTTCGGTTCGACTCAGATAAATGCATGAAAATGAAACGCCCCAATAAAACTCGGATTTTAATTACGACTTAATTTTGTCAGTGTAAAATAAAATATTTAATCTTCTAACGGCGTTAATAAACTTTATTTGAGAGAAAAAAGAGCAATATATCCACTCGATTTTCCCGACTGTTTAACTTTAACGATAATTATACTCTTTCAAACAAAAAAAGGACTATGAAAATTTGACAGCCATTTGCAATGTTGTGTAGCTGATTTAACGAATATCAAAAGTTTCGATAATACGGGAAACCCATCTGGATAATAATAATAATGATAATAAATGTCGCGGAAATGGAAACCTCCACGCGTAATCCTCTCTTTACTGAAAGCCGACCACAAAGTGTTATAAGCAATATTGCAACGAGCTTTAACAATAAAAACGCCAATTCACGTAATGGCAAATTCACATTAATTAATTATAATTGGGAATATGTTGCAACCTATATAATGTATCAATGCATATTCGTTATTGTGACAAATATCCAAATACACAGGTCAGTTACATTCAAATTAATTCGCATAACAATCAGTAATTGTTATGCGAATTAATTTGAGAAATTTTATTTGACTTCAACTTCAAGACATTTTATTGACTAACTTCAGATTTTTACAATTTTTCTCATTCCAGTCTTCGTTCTCAAATATCTTCGTTTTCGGCGAAAAATGGCGTTTATCCGCGATGAATTCTGTTATTAAAATAATTCGGCCAACGCGGCAATCACAGTTGAAACTCGATTTTCAATTCAGTGAAAATAGGCGCTAAATTGAAAGAATTCCAACTATATTGTAAAAGAGATTAACTTGTCTCCTGCGTTAAATAAATGTTGTTGAATTTCAAACTAAATTTACTCGAGCGGCACGCGCTTTACAAATAGCTGGAATATTTTTTCATGGCGAATACCTGGGCGTCGTATTTTGAAAAGTCAATCTGTTACATTTCGGATTTAAAAGACTACGAATTTTCGATGGATGACCGAAACTAATCTATTTCAAGATTATGGTGTAACAAGCAGAATCCAAAGAGTATTCGATTCCCTTCGGGTCGACGATTTTATTTTCTCCTTATCTTCCACGAGTCGAATGCTCATAAAAATGAGCATTCGCAACAAAATGGATACACTTTAACAATGTTGTAACATTTTATACGCGTACGTAAAAGGGTCGCGGTGTAACCCGACTCCCGAAATAAAATAAGGTGCACCGAATGAAATGAGGTTTGCGGCTCCGATGACCAAAAACGATTGAATGGTTGGATTCAGTCGTCTTTTGGTCCGTGTTGTAAAGTCTGAGATCGGTTCGTGTAATAACCAGTTACATATACCGTGCATAATTATTCGAAATGCATTGATTATTTTGTCAGTTGAGTTTCGTTTCATTTAAATGTTACCCAAATGCAGACATTTTCATAATTTAACTCAACGAGAGTACCGCTGCAATTGTATATTGAGACTCGCGCGCTGCAGTATAAGCGATAATTTATTGAAAGTACAATGCAGGTATAAACCGCGGCATTTCCCTTGCGTTAGGCGTCAATTTCCTGAAACTATCCGCTTTTGATGTTTTATGATGAAAGTACAATCTATGGTCCATTATATGTTTAGATTCAACCATATATTTTACATATGCTAAGCAACATTTGCTGACACAATACGATATATGACACAATGAGAAAATTATTTAGTTGGCTTAAGGTATTTGCATAGTGAAATCAAAATCGTCAGAATTCGATCAAATTTTGTTGAAACATTGTTCATATCATGTACTTTAATTATCCAAATTTTCATCAAGCTCCACTAGCTGGTTTAGGAGATATCCG
>JABFPB010000743.1:0-32333 GCA_022817645.1 Ceratoteleas bidentatus
CTAGAGTAATATATGCCAAAGGCCCATACTGGGCCCAGATATGACTCAGCTGCTGGCGCCAGATGCTAGGTCCGGAAACGCACCTTAAATGGGACATAGTAATGTCCTATCCTGGCCCCACGTCCTGGAGGAAGCAGAAGGTCCAGTTTAGGTCCAATCTGGACCCACGTCGTGGAGGAAATATGAGTTGCATATTCAAAACTCAGAGTGGGCAGTTGGAATTAGTTCGTTGACGTTGTCAGGTTGGTCGATCGGACGAAGTTTATCTAAATTTGTTTTTGTAGAGCTGTCTGCTGAATATAAACTGCCAGGTAAGTTTTATTTATTTATTTATTTATTTACACAGGCAATCGCCCAATTTCAATACAATTAATACGGTAAATGTAATTACTTATATTCGTGAAGATATTTTTGTCTAATTTCGCGTTTGAAACGTGAAGGAGAATCGGACATATTTATCTGAGTACTGTTTACAATTCTAAGTATTTTCCATAACGGCGCGTGATAATAAGAATTCGTTCTCGCAAATGGAATGTCGAACAAGTTGAGGGAGTTTGATCGCGAAACTCTTACGGGATTTCGACGTACAATTTTATCATATAAGTAATTTGCTTCGGTTTCGTTAGACATTAATTTATACAAAAACATTAGGTCGAAATATTCATGATATGAACGCACAGAACTTAAATCAAGAAGCGACGCAATAAACTGATAGTCATGTGAAAAACGTGGAGAAGGTAAATGCAATTTTTGCTGCTTTTACACCGCTAATACACCGAAATTATACCGAACATGCACCAAAATATACATTACACCGGGGATTAACATGCCATTCAAATGTGTATTCACTGTGAACGATTTGTGAGTACATTGTGAAAACTTGGTTGACTGGGCCGGGGCCCATGTGCATCGAGATTGAAAAAAAATTTCAAATACGATTTTTCGTAATCTACTCACGAAATTTCGTAACGCAGGGCCTACATGCATATTTATTTAAAAAAAATCTATTATGATTTTTCGTAATCTACTCACGAAATTTCGTAACCCAAGTCCAACATATACCCTGTTTTTAAAACTTGATTACGAATTTTCGAACCCCATGTACGAAATTCCGTGTTCAAATTTCCTAATAAACCGTAACATGTTTTGTTATTACGAATTTATACGAACTCCCAACACGGGTATGTTTCTGTGTCCAACTGACGACCCTCCTCCTATCACTTGCGATGTATATATTTATTGAATGATCCCTTGTTTATAAGTAAAATAAAATGATGTTTTCGACTTTAGATCTTTTTATTTAAATACCCAAAAGAATAATTCAAGTACCCCAAAAAAGAAAGAAATTTTCCGATTCAAAAGAGCCACTTTTCCCGCCAGATGTCGCACCCTCTTTTTCCAGCTCTTTGCACATTCCTAAAACTTTTCACTTTTGTCACAACATTTCTACAACAACTACATTTGTAATTTTTATATTATGAAAAAATTTTATTTTCATCTAAACAATGTCTTTAAATTGATTTATCTTCAAGTATAAACACTTTACCCCCCCCCCCCCAAATACCTGCGACATCTGGCGCCATTTGTTCTATTTCTCCAACATCCATTCTTTATTCTTCATTGACAATTCGGTTGTGGCACTCTAAGTATTGTTGAGGTTCAAGTTAAATTAAGTTTCGAACAATAATCTAAGTGAACAAACTAACGAAAATGCCGAAAAAACAGCCACGGAATGCCTTCTACTACTTTATGTTGGAATTCCAAAAGAGAGAAAAATCCAATGGTCGAGTTTTTGATGGTTTGAAGGACGTTCAATCAGATCCGCAATGTACACAAGAATGGACGGTTAGTATGTTTACAGAACATTTTTATTTAAAATGCACTTTTTTGAGAAATTTGTTTAAATTGTTACAAAATTAATAATAAATAATTTAACAATAAATTATTTATTGTTACATTACAAATAAATATATTAATTTTTGCCGAGATATTTTTTTTTTCTTTTTTGTTTGTAAATTCATTACAATTTTAACTTGTTAATCAATTTTTATTATGTATTTACATATTGTTTTTTTTTTCAGTATCAGTTTTTATGGATAAATAAAGAAAAGTAAAAGAATAAAAAAGAATAAAAAAAGAATAAAAAAAATACATTTTTTAATTATTTTTTGGACATCGAATGTTTGTTTTTGTATGTTTCTTTGTTTACATTTAAATGAAGTCGAATAAACACAAAAAGTGATGTTCAATGAACGTTTTTGCTCCTAACTTTTCTGTAATTTAAACTTGTCAATCATGTTTTATTATTCATTTACTTATTTTTCCATGACTTATTTTTTCAATGTCAACATTTATCAAATAAACAAAATGCAATTATGAAGCCTCCTATGTACTTTAAATTTTCCATTTTTAAAATTATTTTCTTTCTTTTCTTTTTAAATGATGTATCTAAAGGAGGGTTTTAATTACTTGTTAAGAAATAAGTATTGTCATATGGTTTAAATCTTTTTTTGTATAATGCCAGAATCTTCCTTATTAGACTTTGTGTAAATTACAAATCATTTATTAGTAATTCTAGAAACGCTATTTTTTTGCAGCGAAATTGCCGATCCAAACTTTTCTTTGTGATTATTAAGGTGATGCTGTACTATGTTTATGTTCTATGTTTTATTTTGTTGACTGTGACAGGATGAAAAACCCATTTACTGATTTTCACGTTTTACTTAAAATAAATTTAAAATATGGATGATTTTAACGTAGTTCTTACATTAAAGTAGTTTTATTGCTAAGGGACATGTATTGTAGTTGTTAATTGAACATTAGTTTTAATTATTGATTAAATCATGTATCTTGAAGAGAAGTATGATATTTGTATTAATGTTGATAAGATAGATCGTCAGTTATATTTGCTATTATTTGAATAAATTTTAACATTATTTATTAATTTTGTTTACAAATGATAAAAAGTATTATTTAATAGTGAAAAATGCTTCTGTTTAATATAAAATATATTTAATGTCTAATTTTATTAGTTGACAAATTTACTTTGTTATACGAATAATGAACTTTTTTGCAGCTAGTTTCAAAATACGCCACTGAATTATTAGTCAATATATAATTAGATACTTGCAACTGAAAATGTTAATAATTGAATTACGTATATGAATTAAATGTTTAACTTTGTAGAATATGACGAAAGAAGAGAAAGCCATTTATGAATCAATGGCAAATGATGCAAAACTTCGAGATAAGGAAGGAAAGCTCACAGGAACTGGCGAGTCCATTGACTTACTGCGACTTGAGAAGAAAAAAGTGGAAGAATTCAACAGTAAAATGTTGGAATTTGTAACAGCAACTGTCAATCAGGCTTTGAAAAATAATGGTACTTTTTTTTAGTTGTTTTTCTAGCATTATATTGTTAAAAATGAAAATGTATCAAAGTCATAATTCTCAGTCAGGCAAATAAAAAAATTGGGAAATTATTCAAAAAGTCACTTTATAACAGAAGTAGTTATCAAAGTCATAAAATGCATAAATAAATTATACTTGCGTTGAAAGTTTAGACTGCACTAAACATCCTTCAGTAATTTAGTGTTTGAATTAATTAATTTGTAGCATTTTTTATTTTAGTAATTAGTGTTCTATTATTGTTAATTAAATGTCTTTATTCATATCCGTGTATAATATAATTTATTTCCAGTTTTGCATCTTAAAAAGTTCTATGTCATCCATGTCAACTACTTCTATGCTAGAGAAGCTGGTTTAAATGTGGTAGATTATGCGCCAGCTGAGTTCGCAGTGGTGCGATTTTCCCTAAAAAACGGCATCGAGGACGTTTATCATAAAATCCTGTACTGCAAGCCGGTGCTTGGTTACACCAGAAAGGCATTTGACCACAGCAAAATGACGCACCAAATTCCCTGCGAGCATCAACCAGGGGAGAAGGACTTTTCTCGGATTTATGACGAGTTAATGCAATTCGTCGACGGTTGCAAGATAAAGACTCCGCTGTTCACTATGAACAATGGAATTGATGTCGTTCGATCTTTCTTAAACAGACTCGTCGAAGCTACAAGTTATTTTCTTTATTGTTTCCTTCATTTGACAACATTATTTAATTTGTTTATTATTTTTATTTTTATTTTGTTATAATTGCATATTAATTCATTTACATTTGCATAAAATACTTTTTATATACAGTTGATTAAAATGATTTAATATATATCATTAATGAAAATCATTGTATTTTTGGTTAGAGATGAATTAAATTTATTTAACCTGGATTCATTTATTATTATATTCAAAAATGATAAAATGATGTTGGAATATTTAAAATTTATTCACTTTCAGTTAACTATACAGATGATTATTTTTCAGAAAAGAACCTCGATCAAATGCCAGTCTACTCTTTGGAATTGCTTTTCTCAAGATTGAGAAGTGCTTCATCTGAAATAACAATACCTGTAGCACTCGCTGAGAGCGATTTGCTCAAAGACCCATTTTCTCATACAACTGGAATAGAGTGCGAAGTATGCGAAATCACAATTCTGTAAAATTTAAACTATGAATATATCGCAGTAAAAAAAACTAATAATATTTAAATCGATCATTTGTTTTATTTGAAATTCAAGTAACTTTTGAATCTATCATAGTTTATCAATGAATAGATGTTTGATTGTTCAGAAAGAAAATTTTTTCCAACATGAGTCTCTTTAATCTGTTTCAAGTATAGTTCATGAAATTGTCTCTTTAATCTATTTGCAGTATCACAAACAGTTAGATGGAGCCACACAAAACTGTAGCATGTCCATTGCAAAACGCTGGATTTATACGATCAGTGATTTCTGCTGCGAGCCAATGAACATCCGAATGCTCCAGGGTGTGCATTACCCCTTCGTAAGATCAGTGGATACTATGGCTGAAATGTTCAACAAGTCGTTAAGCACCTTTACTATTGCAAGTCAGACTGGAAAGAGCACGAGTATGTCCTCGGTCACTGCACCGATGTCTATGACTGGTGTAAGGAAATTTTTATTATTTTATTTTAATATATTCACATTTTTTTAAATTTAATTCATAATTTATTAATCATGAATTTAATTAAGTGACTGAATGTGATTAGTTAAAACAATTATTTTTCAGTTATATTTTAATTACTATTTCATTAATCCATCAGTTGCATCAGCTGATGTTTCAATTTAATGTAAACTATATTAATTTATTCAGTTGATTATTCACTCAATTAATTTTGAATAAAGTAGATAATGCAATAAATGATGTTGGGAATTGAAAAATGAGCTGATTCATTGTATTTTTTTTTGCAGGTGGCCCATGATTATAGGGATAAGGTTTCCATGCGAACTGCAGCTGAAGAAAAGCGTCGAAGAACTGAAAGTGCCCCAATCAAGATTGTCTCGAATACGCAGAGCGAATTGTCAGACTTTTCGGATAAGGTAACATTTTTGCAGGCTCATTTTATGAAAGAATTATTCATATGTTCGATTAACTTTCTCGGTTTTTGTTTTCAGGAATCTGTGCAGAACTCTGATATGGCAAAGTGTAAGTACCTTTTTTTGTGAATATGTATATGTTGCATCAAGTATAACTGTTATAATTTTGTTTTTATTTTACAGCATTTATAGAATCCAAACAAAGCAGCGACTTCGACATCAGCTGTTCTGAGAGTGAATTTCCAACCCTTGGTAATTAATTGTTCAAAAATGACTGATGAAATTTCAAGTTTTGTCTAGAAATAATTTTTACAATATTATTTTTTTAGGTGGACGCGGGATGCTGATCAAGAAAAATAAAGCTCTTCTTATGGGTCGTGGTACGAATTCATTTTTAAATTTAGATATCACTGTTTCCAATCATTTTAGTAAATGAAATAAAAGTTTAATTGGAATTTTTGACAAGTTAAAGCACATTTTTTTTGTTTAGGTCACGGAAGTCCACGGACTTAATTTACCAAAAAAAAGCAGAGACCTCCATCAAGAAGATACGTCAGATCAAGATTCAGACCTCGAAGTCTTATAATTTTGGACCTAACATTCAAGTATTTTTACATAATCGAAACGTTACTAAAACGAGTGTATCATTTTGTTTAAACTTAAAAATAAGTTACTACCGAATATTTTGTTTTATCCTCCAGATTCAGAATGTGTCTAATGTTAATACTTTGAAGACATTAAACTAAACTTTCTTCAATTGCAATTGTTCTTTTAACGTTTATCCCCAAAAATGTTTAATTCGGTCAGGTGTCATTTTTTTCATAAATGTGCCAAATAATGAAAACTTTGACAAATGAAAAATTATGAAAATATATTTTGAGTTTTACATGGTAAAACTTGAACAAAGCAATGCCATTTTTTACAATGTTATTATTTCGATCACAAAAATGGCTGCCATCCATAATACATCCGGCTTAAATTATGCGGATTTCTGGCTTCCTGTATCAAGGTCTCAACTTGGCAAGTGACATCCACTTGGATACATTGCTCAGTCCCCTGCAGTTTCTGCTGAACTTTCCACAGAGATTTCTTCGCAATGCTGTTTTCCTGTGAATCGTTGCTCAAATTTGCCATGTTCCCCATCGAGGACATTACCGACTTTAGTGGCAACGACGACCACAAGTAAATTGGGTCGTACAAAAGCACTTCCAGCAACATGAGAATTGTCTCGTGATTCTTCCTCAATACTTTAATGGTTTGGACGCAATTGTGCTTCATTATTCCTTGAGCCCCATAAACCCCCATAGCAGCTTCTATGTTTCGAGTCAATCGAAAGGGGACCAGCTCTGGTATCGGGAGCACTTTACCTTGGTCGAAGGCATATCCTGTTGATGAACAAAAATGTGTATTTGACTAGTCAGTTTAATTCAGTTTATTATATAAAAAAGGTACTGAAACCGAAACTGTACCAAAATCAATGTGAACAACTTCTGCTGAATTCTGATCAAATAGAATGTTGCTGAGGTGTCTGTCTCCGATTCCAAGGATATACCCAATAATTGAGGAAACTGCCACACTGAAATGAAAAAAATCTTGTTTACACTGAATTCCAAGTTATTATTCAAAGTTAAATAAGTGTGAATAAGTGTTGATTCTTATTTGATCAGTGGGATAAAAGTATCTATCACAATGTGTGAACCTTCGAGTGTAATTCAACTTTCGCTCAAACCAGACTTCCGGTGATTGGTACAATTCAATGAAAATGTGGTGAAAAACTGGATGGAAATGTCGACAAATTTCATTGAAAACTCGGTACTTCTCTTTGTCACTCGACGTTTCTGCATTCTGAAATAAAAATGTCATTTATTCAAAAATGAAAATAATTATTTCGATTTATATGATTAATGGAAATTACCATCAATTTGTTTTTACAAACATCTGAGGTCCAATCATTGGGATAGTACTTTTTGCGAACCTCCTTTCCAGTCAAAATCGGGGCTAAAGGCGCTGTATTTTTGCACCATTCCAGGATACCCGATCTTTGACTCAGAGGAACGATCTATAAAATGAAAATGTTTATTAATTACTAGGTAACTCAATTTAATATTTATATTAATTTGATTAAAATCGATCACCTTGTAAGTTCGAATTTTTAGTTTACTCTTACTGGCATCTTCGTCAGAATTCAAAAGCACATTCATTACTGAAAAAATTTGCTGCATCATAGCATCCTGTTTCATGTCATCTTGACCCTAAAATTAAGTGATAATATGTGGATCTTTGAATGTATAATTTTTTTTAAGACCTAACGAAATTAATTTCAACATAAACCTAATAATTGAAAAAATAACTATAATCACTTTGACCAATTCCGATCGATGAATACCATCCGATCCCACACAGACTATCTTTTTTGGAGCATTAACTCCTCCAACGAATTGAAATGTCTTTTTGTACTCTGAAACTGTTACGATATTGCTGTAGTTTGCATCCGGTCGAACATGAATGTGTAATGTGGGAACTGCTACTTTACTAAAATCTCGAATCTTGGTAAGATCTTGATTCCTTGGAATAGCTATTTCTGAAGATCCTGGAAACAAGTTTTCATTTAGACAAATGTTGAGTTATTTAGAAATAAAAAATTGCAAATCTGGATTCCTAACAGATTGGCGTATCGTCCAATTATTCGCAACCTTTCGCTTTAGTTTTCCAGTAAGCCAGGCTAATCAACGCAATGTTCAAATGCTCTGTCTGCTGGATCACTTCTGCTATATGTTCCTTCAATTCTTCGACCAGCCTTGCAGCTTGAGCAGTTTTGCTATCCTGGAAACAATTGACGTTTTCCGGCTTCTCTTTGTACTTGAGATCCTCAAACTGGTGTTTCATCGCCAGAAGAGCTGGCAGAGTGTGATAGGGGTGTTCCTTCGCGCATCTGAATATCAATTTCTTGATGATGGTGGCGAAGTGAGGCACCGGACTATTGAGTCTGGGCACCAGTTGGGGGATCAGAGGTAAAAATTTGTACGACGGGATGGTTGGAATGTATTGTTGCATTGTGGTGGCCAACTCTACATTGTCTATATTGGCCAACCAGAGTGCGATTAGCCGAAAAACCACGCCGTCGTAACCGTCTGACTGCGCAAGATTCTGTGCATAGCACCTAAAAAGATGGGAAAATGTAATTTTAGTTACATTTTCTAAATTTTAGTTTAGAAAACTTAACTAAAATTAATTTATCGAACAAGCGAAAGTCTCTTCGCAGGCCAGTATTTCAACATTTTAGTTGAAATAGTAAAATTTTTAAGATGTACTTTGTAGCCAGAAGCAGATACATATTCTTCTGGGTTTCCATCTCCTCCAACTCCTTCGCGTCTTTTTCCAGATTCATCTTCTTGTAGTGTTTCGCCACTCGAATGTCCTTGTTCTTCTCATTTCGGGGATCTGATAGATCGGATAAGCCTTCGACTCCTTGTTTCAAAACTTTCACATGGGAAGACTTCATTCGTTCGCTCAGACTCAAGTACTCTTTGTCCACGAAACGTGCCATGTTCAGTCGAGCCTTCAAGAGCGTTTTGTCGTCGGTTTCGCCAAAATCAATCGCGGTTCTGCAGGTATCCAATGCGTCCTGAAAAGCTTTCGCAATGTCCTGCAAATTCGGTCAATATTAGTGTACATCATTTGCAATTAATTAATTATGTCAGGAAAATATTGTCATAAAGTTGCAACGTCTTCAACTTGAATTTGTAGTAGTCAAAAACGCAATATTGCCTGAGGATGTTCAGCTTGGGACTCAGCAGCCCAAGTTGCAGAAGCTTCGAGACACTTGGCTCGAAATCCTACACTGATTCTGTCATCTCGCAGAAGGTTCTGCAAACTTCGTCTACCCTGTTCCAAATTGCCAGCAGTCCATACGGTGTTAGCCTTCTGGAACTCCAATTCGAATTTCACGTCCTCAGACACGTCCTTGAGACTTTTCAATTCATCTGCAAATTTCACACGTTGAATTGAACGAGCTACTCAATTATGCAATGCAGATGCTATATGAAAATCCATTTCCCACCAATCAGGTGCAAAATCAATCGCATGCGACCGTTCTGCTTTGCCAGTTCCATCAGGTCCAGACAAGTTGAGGTAATGGCGCCTTTGATTGCAGCGCCATCTTGAATAACCTCTCGCAGCTGCAGCAGCGCCATCCTCTGGCGCAAAACTGACTCTTTATAGGAAAAATCCACTTTGTACAAGGATCTTTGGTTTTTCCAGCTCAGATGGAGTTCCAGAAGCTCGTTTTCCGTGTGGACTTGACTCATGTCCTCGATTTCTTGCAGCATCTGGATTTCGGACAAGTAGGGTTTTATCGAGGAACTGCTTTCTGAAAGAAATATTATGTGACTTTCAGCTCAACTCAACTGTTTTATAATTTAAATTGTTAATTCAACAAATTAACAATTACCAAAACTAATATTGTGTAAATTCCCAATTATACTCTCTCGAGCCTCGTTCAGGACCATATTCAGATCCCCCAATTTGGAATCATGAAGTAGTTTCAACGCCTTATACCGATATAAGGCATAATCGTTTCCAGAAAGGGAGTTGGGACCACCATTCTGGTGTTCCAGATTCTCAATTTTCTCTCTCGTTGGTATCGAGCCCCAATCCGACAATCTCCAGGCTGATTCGTAGACGTAGTTACTGACTTCCGAGTTGTTTGGGAGGTGAAGATTCTGCATAGATAAAACCAGTCGATGCAGATCCAGATGGTGCAATGCGTTGAACAGTTCTGAAATCAGTATCGTAAATTCAATTTGTGATTTTGTGAATTCACTAATTATACTAATTTACTGATCAAATAAGGAACTATCAAAAAAAAAAAAAAGCCCTCACCTTCAATCGGCTCGTTCTTCGTCATTTCCTGGGACTGCAGCTCTACGTCGCACATCAGCAACACTTTGTCCCACTGACTCGTATCTTTGTAGTACTTGATTAAAGAAGACCTGTCCCTACAGTGTATACCACTGCAACTGTATATAACATCGCTGAGCCCTATGCTCTTGTAAACCTCTTTCAAAATTCCGTGCAACGCCTTCCCCGAGGCCGGATCCACTAGGTACACATAATCTATCACCGGCAGACTCAGGTCCTTCTGCGGGTTCCTGTTCAGGAACTCCACCGTCCAGGTTTCCACGTACAAAGTCGCCGTGAAAATTGAGTTACACGCCAGCGCCGCCTGCGCCACCTTCAGGCAGTCCACTTCGAAACTTCCGTTGCTCTGCACCCGGATGTAATTCGCCACATTCAGCATACACTGAACGGTTTCCTTGGTCTTGCTGGTCACCACCTGGTGACTCGCGAAAAACGCGTCTAAAGCCTGGGACAACTTATTCAATCTAGCCTTGTCTTCGCGGACCATTACGTACAGCATCTTTGGTAAGGTTTCCACACACAAGTTAGTGCTTAACTGGAATACTGGAACGAGTGTTTTGATGTACGAGTTGGTCAGACAGTTTGCCAGACGAGTGCAAAGGTCCCTTGTCCAATGCTGGCAGGATAATTTTTGACTTTGGACTGTCCAGATGGCGCCACTGGGAAGCATGAGTTTGGAGAATTCCTGGTCGTCCACTTGGAAGGTCGTTTGGTTTTGGAGACTCTGTCCAAAGATAAAATCAATTGTTAGTTTCGAGTATTTTTTTATTTGGTAGATACAGTACACACTAGTTTAGTGTCACATCTCAGAGTGGGGGTAAAACGCAGGGTGGAAATAGACTTTTTTCCAACTTTTATATTATAAACTTTTATATTCTGGTAAATAATGGATATAGTCTAAATATGAATCATCTATAAGATGTGAACAAACATTATTTATTATTTGAAGGAGATAAGATCTGAAGTAGATTGGGTCTAACGTAGATTAGATGTAAACTAGATCAGATCTAAAATAGATTAGGAATAAAAAGCTAGAAAAAAAGCTAGATTCTGAAGAGGAGTCTGAAGTTGATGAAAGATAATCCTAAATGAATGGTTCAAATCGTATTAAGAATCATGCCAACCCTGCAGAAGATGAAAGGAAACAGCAACTCTACTCTAAGGTGGTTCTCCAAGTTGGTCCTGTGCCAGCTATGCTTTTTCTTCGCCATCGCGGCTTCAAGTTCCCTGACCACCCGCTCAGAGGGCAGCTGCTTCACCCAGCTGTCCGGAACCGAATTCAAAACACCATAGAGGGCGTCGCAACTGGCCTTCCGGAGGTGCACGTCGTTCTTGACCAGGAAGTGGGTTAGCAGACTAACTATCTGGTAGGTCAAAGTGGTCGCGCAATCCACCACCTCTTCAGTAAAAAGTTTGTCCGGATAGAGAGTCATAGTGTTCAGCTCCGTAAGGCCCAAGATCCCCAGACAAGAAATCGCCTGCAATCTAATGTCTATAACCGATGACCTGGAGTACTTGACCAGCCGGTGGATCAGCTGGTGCACCAGACTAGTGGCACAGTCTTCCGAGAAACCGCTGAGGTCGTCCAACCCAGCTATCAGGTCCTGCAATTGGGCCCGTTTCAAGGACATCTGTTCTTTCAGATACGCCAGATGGTCGGCGACGAAAGCATCATCTATGTCCCGTTCGTCGTGAACCACGTTGTTCTTGACGAATCGTCTGACTATCGTCTCCAAGTTTTCGTCAACCTTTGGAAGGTTCAGAAGGAGTCTGATGGGGTCTGGGATGGGATTGGTTTTGTCAGAGAGGTTGGGTAGGAGCAAACGGTTCTCAATGAAGAGGAGCCTGAAGGTCCTCAGCGCCATCTCGTGCTTCGGAGTGGTCAGTTGGAATTGCCTGGATAGACTGGTTACGTAGATGTTGAGATGCTCGTGGATGAAGGTGGATCTACTCTGGAGACATTTCTCCAGGAAGCTGTGCATGCAGATCCCTACGCAGTTTGCAAGTAATGCGTTGGAATCCGTATCCTTCATGAGGTGCACGAGGGTGTAGCTAATATCTCTTATGACGTAGGGACACAGGTTGCTGAAGTAGTCGCAGTTCAGCACTCTGCCTATCAGTTCACTGATGTACAAGTACTGCAGCAGCGCCCTGAACCGCCATTTCACGGAGAGCTTCTTGTTGTTCAGCTCGAGACTGAAGTAGGTGAGGATCTCCTGCAGCTTGCTAGGGTTCTTGATGACGAGGTGTTTCATCAAATTCCCTTCCCCTAAGTCCAGCTCGGACTCAAGGATGGCCAGTATGCCGCAGACCTCCTGGAAGCGGAACTGTGGCGGATCCAGGAACTTGTCGTCCGGAAGCACGTTCTGGTCTGTGTCGAATATTTTGTTCAAGTACTCCCCATCGTTGAGCCTTGCTACAGTGTAAATGAACATAGTATGGAGGTTATCCTTGAGCAGATTCTTGTAAGACCTTGATAGACCCAGTTGCGGATCTCCGGCCTTCAGCTTGCTCCAGAGTTCGCGAGCATACTCATCCCGCTGGTTCGAGAACAAGAAAACAACGACCGACACGAAACTCAGCTCGAACACCTCCCCGAAACTCAGTTCCATGATTTCGCAGAACTGGGGGACCTGGCTCCTGTACCGCCCATCAGATATCAGCATGCAGAAGAGGTTCTGCAGGTGACTTTCATAGAACTCCTTCTGCGAGGAGAAACCGAGCAAGTCCGCGGGAAAGTCGCTGAAGTTGCTCTCGGATTGCAGCCAGCAGACCAGCAGGAAGTTGAGACACTTGTCGACAATGTACCTAAGGTCTTCCTTGAAGCCCCGGAGTTTGTCGAGAAACTGGATGGCAAAGCTCGAGTCAATCTGCAGCTTGACTTTCAGACGACAGAATAACAGCAGTGCCTCGCACTGCATCGCCTCATTGCCACTGCAGATCACCGCTCCGATCGTCGCGGCTATGGTGGCAGCACGAGTCATATCGAAGTCCATCTTGTCGAACTCGTGGCGCGGCTTTCTGGTACTCTGCAGCATATTCTCCAACCAAACATTGCTCAAAGTGACCCGGAAGAAGTCTCGTTTCCAGTCCTCAGTCACTGTCCGGCTACAACTAAAAATGAGGTAGACGCATCTGGCACCCTCTAGACGAACCGGGTAGAACTGGCTTGTCAGACAGGAAAGTAGAACGTCGAAAAGCATCGTTTCACTATCTCGTTTCAGAAGAGCAGACAGTTTCGGACTGTCCATCTGAATGATCCTCCGAAGACAGTCCACAAATTCCAGGGCGACTGGAAGACCGCAGAGGTTTTCGGACACCATCTGGTGGAAGTTGTAGAAGAGAGTGGAAAGGTTGACAATTGTCCAAGTGCTGCCCTCTGGGAGACAGGTTGCTAGATAAAAGAGTCTGGGAAGGATCCGTAAGAGGCTGGAGGAGATGTTGACGTTAGTGTGCATTTTGCAGAAAAGTGGCATGGACAGTTTAACCAAACTGTCCAAATACAGATGGCAGTGGTGCTCTGCTGGGATTCTGCTGAAGGTTTCCAGCATTTTCACAAGGATTTGGATGTCCGAGACGGATGTTTCAGAGACCCATCTACCACTTAGGAGGATTTTCAGGACCATTCCATGCTGCTCCAGGGGGGCATTCTGCTGGAGGGTGAAACAGCAGAAAGCAGTTAGGATCCGGATGGTGCAACTTTTCAGGAGTTCCTGTTTCGTTGTCTGGATAGCTGTGGACTTCTTCTGGCATCGATGATGGTGGTTAATGTGCTGGTTCGATAAAATAGGTTCCTGCATGACCTCGTGGTTGGTCTTGGGAAGGGTGAAGAGATGTTTGAGCATAGCCACTGTGGTTTCCGACCGGATCATCTTCGAGGATTCGTCGTCGTAGGACTTTGAGTAGAGGATGAAGAGAGACTCGAAAATGTTCATCAACTCCTCGAAGTCGGTTTCGACTATATCTAACTCAGTAAGTTTGCTGACCACTTTTGAAAAGGATTCCCTTGTGAGACTTCTCAGGGTTTGGGTCTCGCTTTCAGTATCAGCAATCACGTGACTCTTTTTGAGATCTGCCGTTAGTTTTACTAGGAAAACTATATGGAGGATTACTCTACTGAGAGGAGTGTCATTTTCTGGATTCAGCACTTTTGTTGCTAGATCTGTGAGTTTTGTCATCAAAAATCGTTTGTTCGTCTGAATTACTATTGTTGAACTATTATTCTGGTTTTCGAATTCAGGAACTTTTCCCATTTGGAACAAATCCGTTGTGAAATTCAAATTCTTGTGGTACTTTGAAATTTGATTCAAAGATGAGATCATAGTTTCGTGGAAGGTTTCAGGAATGAAATATGTGACGCTTTCAGTCGTGTCTTCCTTGAATAAGTTTTGATGACAAGTTTCCATGGAACCTCGTACAAGGCAGGTTATGATATAACTGAGTGTGCTTATTGGTATGCAGAAGCTCAACTCTTCCCAGGGAATGTTCAGTACGGATTTCAGGAGTTGCAGTTTTTTGGAATCGGGATCTTCGAGTCGTTTCCACAAGAAGTCTTTGCAGAAAATTAAAATGAGGTCTGCCATGACTGGAAATGTTATTTTCGTCTTTGAAATGAAATTGACTAAGTTGAGAAAAACAGTTGTGTCGAATCTAGATTCGTTTTTCACGACGAAACGAAGGATTTCGTAGTTCAACTCTTCCACTTTATTGATTGTTATGGCTCTGAAAAAGATACATTTTTCTTGTTGAAATGTTGTGTATTTCGAATGATAAATTAAAATTATTATTGAAAACTTCTTTAATTCTATTCATAATTTACCTAAGAACGAATGTGCTGATAATGTTCCAATTTTTCCATATCTTGATAGTCTCTCCAGGAGCTTTTTCGAAGTTACTCTCAAAAGTCTTGAGAGAAGCTGCGATGTCGCACAAAGTGAGGAGAATGTCTTTGTTCCTGAAACAGTCGACGAAAATGTTTTTCACTGTTTCCAAGAGAACAACAAAATCTTCCTCTGTCAATAGCTGTTGATACTTTTGAAGCAATCGCTTTATTAAAAGTAAAGTGAAACTGTAATTCTCCTTTTTACAGTCAATTAAGCGAGAGATTCTAAAATCTTTCATTGAATCGTCGTTTGAGAGAATAGTTGGGTCATTGAGAACTAATCTGTAAACTAAAAAACTTGCATAAAATTCCATTTTTATTTTAAATCTGTTTTATTAAAAATATTATTATTTAAAGAATAATATAATAAAAAAGAAATAGTATACCTTCACAACCAAGATTGACTAATTCAGTCGACTCTTTATCCTGATTGTCAAGTAGGACATTTTGGTATATATACTGGATAATTATCTTCCACTTCTGAATATCAAACTTATCCTGACATTTTTTTATAATTGGTTCATTCGATCCATAAATTTGCAGGAAGAGTGACAGTATTTTGTACTTCTCGTTGCAGTCTTTCATTTTGACCAAATCTGGAAGGAACTTTTGTGCATATGCACACAAAGTTAATGCATTTTCTGAACTGATATGAAGGTACATTGTGTAAGCTATATTCATGATTCGATTCATCACATCGTTTCGCTCGTGTACGAATATGTCATGGAAAACAGTGCCTGAAATAAATTTTACTAATTACAATTCATTACATTTTATATAAATAATAGTGAATTAGTTTTAATGTAATATCATGAATTATATTTAATTATTACATTATGTTAAAAATATAATCAATCTCACATTTAATATTATTTTTAGTATTAAATTTAATAATTTTGTTTCAATAGGGAAAAGAAATTGCAAAAAGTACCTATAAAACCCAACATTGCTATAATATTTTTCGATAAAGCTGTACTCCGACATCCATTTTCAATCACATCTCCAATGACAGTCAGAATCAGATTTTTCTGGTAATCAGTGGACGATCCATTGTATTTATTAATTAGTACGCTTAAAATGTTTTTCCATTCCTGACAAGTTGGACTTTGCATGTAAATTGGTTGGTTTAAAAAGTAATCCTTCGTGATAGTTAAGTAGGTGTTGTGGTAGTGATTATAGCGATCGTGGCCAAGAATGTCTGTGATCATTGCAACAAATGTGGAACGGTCGATGTACTTGTTTCCCAGTTTAGCAGTTTTCAGCATTATCATGTCCATAACTCTGTTTTTGTCCAAAGGAGCATGGGAAGAATTGAACAATTCCGCTTCCTAAATAATGAATACATTTTCATATCTCATTCATTCAAAGGTTGAATAATAATTTTTTATTTGTCATTTTTCATTTCTGCAACGTTCTATCTAGGTACTTTGTTTCAGGAAACGTTTCATGAAACGTTCGTGAGACGTTTCTGAAACGTCTAGTTCTGATGGGGATGTTACAACTTTTGGGAAATAGTAATTAAACTACCAGGAAAATTGATTTGGATCTTTAGAAGCTTACAAATGTGACCAATTTGTGAACCGCTTTGATAAAAGACTGCCATTTCGAGTTTTTTGTTATGTGATCCAGACACTTTGGGTTGTTGTAAATGTCCTCGAGAAGTTTCAGGGAAATCTATGAAAAAATGTGGAAAGTTGTGACAAAATGAATTGCCTGGAAATACCTTTCCCTCACTGTGGGCTGGAATACCCACATTCCCACCCTGACGGGCAGAAATGTGTGCTTCCCGCTCCTTCGTAAGGGAAAATATCGTACACACTACGGGGGGAATTTCGATTTCTCACTCGTTACTTCCAGAACTTGGCTTGGCCTCGTTCCGGAGGTTCAATCGTTTCGAAATACGAAATTCCCTCCCCAGTGGTGTAATGTACTATTGCATTTTCAAAATTGGAAAACATTGTTTAACCCTTTGCCACTTTTTAATCATTTGTCCATTGTATATTATTTAATTTAACATTACCTAACCTCATCCCCAATTGTCAATGTTTACATTTTGAAAATGTCATTAAAATTATCATTATTGATTTATTTGTAAGGAGAAAGTGAAACAATTCATTTTTCACTGAAAAATATGAATACCTTGAAATTTTTCGAATCATCTGCAATACTTGCATGCAGCGAAAAAGACTGCACTGTTCTTTGTTCGTTTGACATGATTTTTCTCTAGTTTAATGTCGATCATTTAACACAAGAAAACTTGAAAAATGTAATGATTGATCAACATTATTGTCACAATTATATACACAATTCACATGTGACATTTCCCAATCTTAGCAATTCACGATGTCGAATGATTCAACAGCTGTCATGTTCTGGCGGGAATCCCACGGCGCTTGCGCAAATTCAAATGCTGAGATGTGTATATAAGATTGTAATTGTAATGGTTTAAAACATTCACGGACATTGAAAGGTTCGGGCCAAGTATGAAAATGTTTCATAATTTTTTTAGGATTCTTTACGAAGCGAAAAAATACTCATTATGCAAAAGAAGAGAATCTTTACCAAAACTTACTACAGTCGATAATGTAGGGCACCCACATTACCGACCGGGCAAGATGGCGCCACGCGTCCCGAGTTGACCGTGCGGACGAGTGATCGCTCCCGAATGTCAGAATAGTATTGTCAAAAACAAGTTGCAAGTGCAGTCGACGGACAGCCGATTGTTGCTACGACAATGGTAACGTCACACGACGCCAAACGCTGAAATTAACTGGTGACGGGTCGACGCGAATTCTTAGGTTTATTATCGCGAAAATTTTGAGCAAGTGGCGAAAACGCGTTGCGGGCTTTTTTGACATATTGCAAGGGTTACGTCACATTTTGACGCGTTGGTGTTTTTTGGGCGAGTTTAAGGTTAGGTGCGAAAAGTGGGAGTTGGGTGGACTCGGGTGGAATCATGCATATTCGCATACCGAATTTTTTAATTAATAGTGCTACGTGTTTTTGAAAAAAAATTTTTTTGGTTATTGTTTATTTACTGTTTGTTTTTTACGTATTGTTTATAAATACTTATTTATTAAATTGTTATACTGTAATATTGAATAGATTGATGTCGATAACCAATTTAATCTTGATGTAAAAAGACCTTAGATCAGTTGTAGATTAGAAGCATATGTTGATTCTAATTTAAGTAATGATTTTTATACAGTTGGGAGTATCCAAATTTGTGCTGATTTTTTATAATTAGGGATGGCTCTTTCTATTCTTAGTAGGGCTGCTGGAAAGTGGGATAGATATAAATACCCTTGTTGATAATTGGTTTTTATTTACTTCATTTCAATTGATAAGTTATTAAATGGATCAATACATTGGAGCTTCGACAGTTTGTGTTATCAAGATTAGAATGAGAACATCTTATTGTTATACAAATCATGGAACTATACGTATTATTGATATAACATAAATCTCATACTAATATAACATGATATGAAAAAATACACAATTAAAAACAAATTACGTAGTGATTTTAAAAAAGTACAATTTTAGATTTAGTATTAAATATTTAAGTTGAACCTAAACAATAATGATTTTACTGATTTCATTACATCTGAATGATTTCATTTTAAATTAAGTTTGATTAGTGATTCTATTGATTCAATACATTCCAGAACTTATTAATTGATTTCTTAAACTGTAATAATAACATTATCACATTAATTATATGCTAATAAATCACCATTCAGTCAATGAATCACCAATCAGTCAATGAATCTAATTTAAACTTAAATCATAATATAGTAATTTGCTTGAAGTTAATTCATTGTTACCACACTGAAAATGATTTGATTTTTATTCAAAATTCATTGATGTAAGATTTTTCAAAACTCTCATTTTTCATTGGTTGTTTAAATTAAATTCAGAAAAAAAATTGAGTGTCACATTTTCTCAGTTTTGTCCATTCAGTATGATGAAAGTAAAATATTTATTATGACTGTATAGTAACTTATCTAAACTTACCTATCTAAAATTTTCAATTTGCAGATTGTAAATTCTTGACTCTTATATTAATGATATTAAGATACCAATATTAAAATCATATTTGTCGTATCTATACAATGAATATTCCACAACGCCTACCTATATAAAACATGTAGAATTTGCAGATAATGCAGAAAGTAGAGAAAAAAGTCGTAATTGAAAGAAACGTTTGCAGAATCGCCTCTGAACCATGTCAGACTCTCAGGATAAGCAGCTGGTGAATCAGATCGACGTGGTGCTTCCGCAGCAGGGCTTACTCTATGCTGAGGAGACATTCTCGTATGTGCTGTGCAAGCCCAAATTGATGCCCCTCAAGTCCGTGACCCTGGAGAAGCTCGAGAAGATGCAGAAGGAGGCGGACCTCAAACTCAAGGAGTTCCAGGAGCAGGAGCCGCAGCAGTGAATCTGTGGTTGCGCAATGATACAGCGAGATGGCGCTTGGCCCACTTTTGACGGAAGTCATTCTGGCGTTCTGCCTGACGGTTACGCTGCTCTACCGCTATGGCAACATTTTTCGCCAGCACATTATTGTCACCGTCTCGGTGCTCGTCGCTTGGTACTTCTCCCTGCTCATCATCTTCGTCTTGCCTCTTGACGTTTCCTCGGTTAGCACTTATTTTAGCGATAGATAGACAATTAGTTAATTAGGCATTAGTGCCATTGTGTTAATATTTAGTAACTTAACACTTATGCCATTATTATGCAACATTAATACAAAGTATTTACAGCAACAGTAGAGCAATATTTTTTAAGTCCTCGTCTAATATAGTTGTATTAATAGTGCATGAAACAAGTTGCTATTATTATATCCCAATTACCATATTAATATTTAGTGTAATATAAATAAAATATATCGCAATCCATTAATATATTTCATTTATATTTAACCAGTGTCTAATTATAATGCACTAGTTTCAGTTTGTAAAATATTAAACATGAATTTTGTCCATTATTTCAGACGGTGTTTCGTCAATGTGTAGAAAAGAACATTCACAATACAAGTAGCAGTCCGGTGGAAAATGGAACGGTGGAACCGTCGCACACATGTCGTGAACCCTGGTCCAGTGTTCCGGACAATGTTTTCCCGAACCTTTGGCGCATCGTCTACTGGACCTCGCAATGCCTCACCTGGCTGATATTGCCGCTGATGCAGTCCTATATCAAAGCCGGGGACTTCACTATTCAGGGGAAACTCAAGTCCGCACTGATCGACAACGCCATCTATTATGGGAGCTACCTCTTCATCTGTGGCATTCTCTTAATTTACATTGCCCTGAAACCCGGTCTGGACTTGGATGGGTATGGAACAGACAATGAAATAACTTAGATGGAAAAGAAGCTCGGGGATTGAGTTCTCTGACTTGACTCAGGGGACTTAAGTTCAAATCCCATGCATAGATTTTTTTTTATTTAAAAAATTAGATGGATTTAAAAAGATGAATATAAAAGTGGATGAGAATGAGAATAAAATGATATAACATGATTTAAATATGGAAAAATGTGATAAAAATGGGGTAAAATGGTCTAAATATGATCAATAATTATTTAAAGCAAAAGGCAAATGGAATTGAAAATTGAACTGAATTATCATGTTCAGACAAAAGCTGAAAGCAATCGCCTCGTCAGCCTCAAACACCTGGGGACTCTTCCTCTTGGTTCTACTCCTGGGATATGCACTGGTGGAAGTACCTCGTTGTCTCTGGAACTCCAGCAAACCTGGATATACATTGCACTACAGTTACTTCAAAGTCGCGAAACTCAGTCTGGACAAGTGCGAGGCTGAGGAAAACGTAGATGACGTTCTCGAGGTGATTTTGTCCAAAATTATGAATGTTTTTCGATAGAAAAAGCTCCGAAATAATGTTGAAAATGAACTGGTATGGATGTAGGATTGCAATGCAATATTTGAGAGCGATCAATAAATGTAATTTCGTGAATTTCAGTCATTGCAAGCGGCATCTGTGGCGATAAATCCGGGGCATCCGTTTCACCGCAACTTGGAGACCATTTTCCAGAAAGTTCCTGCCGAGTTGAAGGACCGAATGAACCGTCGCCAATTGCCGGATGACACTCCAATCGACGTTCCTTCGGAGAAGGCACTCATTCGATTGCACAGACAGGTCATTTGGATCAAGTTAAAGGGACTGTCTACCAAGAATTAATGACTCAATTGAAGCTAAAAACTGGCACAAAATCAACACTCATCGATGCTTGGAAAATGATTCTTAAAACGAAATAGTTCAATTAGTTGAATTTTTTTTCAGTCTCTACAAAATTCGAATAAACAACTTTACTTTTCCCTTCAGTAGACATTCCCTCAATGCAATAACTCAAGCCAAATAGCTTTTATGGAAATATTCAAAATTGCAGACGATTAAGTCGCTGCAGACGCTTCAGCGAACCGAAACGCAATGGGGCATCCTGGTGGAAGACATTTTCCATCTCGAGGACGTTGCCAAAAATCAAGTGAGCCACGATCGGCGCTTCAAACATACGTTTCCGACCCGCCGACCCTTCTTCTTACGAATCTTGTTCACCCCCACCATAGGTACAAACGAGCAAAAAACAGTATTGCAAATTTTCCAAAAATGCACGATTAAACATTAACTTGGCTGTCTTTGCAGAATGGTACTGGAAATGCATCGTAAAAAGTTACGTGCAGAAAATGGTGGCTTTAGCAGCTGCCTGTTTGTCTGTGGCAGTGGTGTGGTCGGAGGTGACATTTTTCAATAAATCCCCGGTGCTATCATTGTTTGCTCAAATCGTTAACGTGGCGAAGGATAAATATGATTATTTTACTATCGAGGTGACTATAAATATCAAGTTGGGACTTTGGAGAGATTTATCCCTTTCAAGAAATACACCGTTATTCATAACAACGTTTCTTCATTTCAGATTCTCTCCACTTTCATCATAGCATATCTCTGTTACTGCGCATACTCCACCGTCCTAAAAATCCGGCTGCTGAATCTGTATTATTTGGCTCCCCACCACCAAACCAATGAGTACAGCTTAATATTCAGCGGCATGATGCTCTGTCGGCTAACGCCACCTATGTGTCTCAATTTCCTAGGGCTTATCCACATGGACTCCCACATCATCAAGACCCACATTCTGGAGACTCACTACACCCAGGTAGCGGCGCCACTCACACCCAAAACCACTCGATAGCCTCACCACCCTGTTCACACGCTTTTTTATTTCATAATTTAAGGTGATGGGCCACATGGACGTCATATCGATCATCTCGGATGGTTTTAACATCTATTTCCCCATGGCCATTCTTGCATTTTGCCTCGCGACCTATTTCAGTCTGGGAAGCAGACTGCTGTCAGTTCTGGGATTCCAGCAGTTTTTGGGCGATGATGAGTTGACCACTGATCTGGTAGAGGAGGGTCGAGAACTGATCAAACGAGGTTGAATGAATGACAAAGAAAATGCAATTGACGGTGGAGAAGAACAAATGATGGATAATATGGAATTCTGTTTCAGAACGACGAAAACGTCAGAGAGCAGAGGATTCTCTCAATAGGAGACGCGAGTTCCAGGAACGTTTCAACACGTCTGGAAATATGTCTAGACATAGAACCAGACAGAGTACAGATACAGGTAATGAGACTGTTTTCATTCAGTGCTATGTTTCAGCCATTTAATACTTGCAGATCAATTTGTTAAATATGCAAATATCACTCATGTCTGATTTGGTCTAAATCTACATTTCAATGTACATTTCAGGTCATCAGACATTTTTTTCCAATGAAAATCTTATATTTTAGAGCCAAGCAGGCAAAATCTAATTTTTTAACCCTTCCTAATTCATATATAAATTAATTATTATGTATTTTTGTTCTTCCATATGCCTTTGTAAAATTGTCCTATTCAAACGACTAAAGAAACCTGTTGAAAACCCTAAAAAAAATTTGTAGTTCGATCACTGAAGAGGGACGTATCAATCGAATCAGCTCGAGCAGGTTTGCTTCGCGATTTCGACCCTACGGAGTATTACGTCGGCATGACCTTTGGCTCGGACAACTATGACTCGACCAACCGTTTCGACCAGGACTATCCGAACGACGACTACGCGGATCTGAGCTCGGACAACCTGCGCCCGTACTCGTCTGGCGGAACCCGCGTGGGCCCGCCCCCTCGCGGCATTTTCGACGACATCTAAACTAACTATCGTTTACTTAAAGACGCAACCTGGTTTCCTAGCTCTAAGGCATGTCGCAATTAGGTACTGGCAGCTTCGAACTGCGCTCACCAGGTGCTGCTATTATCACGCAGCGCCACCTGGTGCTCGGTTCGACTAACATACAAGTGATATAATTGTAAGGCGAGGTATATTATTAATTGAACCTCGAGATATACCAACTTTCGGGACGATTCAACGTGTAATATACTTTGATTGTTACAAGCGTTTCTCATTTCGAGCAGAGTTGTATATATATTTTTAAACAAGAATCTATTTTGCGATCCGTCGTTGGTTTTCGTTGCGCTCCAGAGGGCAGCACTTGCGCCAAAATACGGCCCTCTGTCCGGTTGTTTTGGGTTTGCCAACCATTCGTTTTGCTCCGAAATTACACGTTACAGACCGAAGGTTGTCTCTTGACTTCATCCCCAATGATTCTCGAACAGTAAACTATCAAATCATAGCAACATGTAGCCCCATTTACAAGTATTTAGGCAACTAGCGAGAGAATGTTTTTTCAGTGTCTTATCCGTTCGTTTCGACTGCGAATGATTTCTTGTTTTATCTGAATTGTAAATATACGTGTCCGTAAGGAATTTGTTATTCGTCGAGTTTCGTTGCTTGTTCAGAATAAGCGAGTGAAATTCGCGATTGAGTGAGATGTGTTTGTTGACGTCTGATTATTTATTAACTTATCCTGCGTTGTCGGAGGAAGTTATTGTCAATTCGGGATTTCTTGGTAGTCAGTCAAGGTAGAGGTAAACTTTTGTACAAGTGTAGGTAAGATTAGTCGAGATTAGAGTCGATCAAGGAAACGAACACATTAGCCCTGGTGATACGAGATCAATCGTCGCATTCCTGAAATTAATCCACGCGCGCTTGAACGTGTAACCAACTTGAGTTTTAAGCAGTCCGGCATGTAGTGTCAACATACAATTCCACAACTGTACAATATATTACATCAATAAACCCAATCATTATTGTGATACCGCGCGGTTTTATTGCGACGATGAATCCAAAATGTTTACACAAAAGTCTACATCTGTGATAAAACGATCCAAGGAAAATTATCGCATACAAATATATATTCTCCTTAAGTGGCCTTTCGGACCGTTTCAGAGAAAACAATCTTTGAAAATTCTCGTTTTTGACATGCTAAAAAGGGAAAAAGCCGGTTTTTCGATAATTGCGCCGGGACAACGTTACCGATTTGAGGAGTTGTACTCTTAAAGATTTCCAGATAAACTACACATCAGTCCAAGAATAATCGACAAAATTTTACAAAATTAAGCGAAGTAAACTACATAAAACGTAACAGACGCGACGACGATGAACGTCGCTGTGTACGCGAGGGCAATCTTGACAACTTTCGCGAGTTCCTCGTCCCTCTCGTTCTCCTGGCGTCGCCTCCTATGACCCCTTTTCACGTTCATCAGCAGCGGCTCGATCAGTAGCAAACTCGACCGACTGGTTCGTCGCTCGCCGAACATCAAAGCCATCTGTCTCTCCCAGCCATCGTCCGCCTTTTCCAGCGCCATCTCCTGGACTCGCGCGGAAATGCGACTGCGCGCGACCTCAGCGCCACCAAGCGACCTCCGGCGAACTTTGCTTTCCAAGAAATCGCCTTTCCCGAGAATCCCGGTGGCGACCGACTTCGAGTCGCACAACACCGGCATGAAGTCGCGTGCGTCGCGAAATCGCGCCTCGAACAGGGGTTTGAAGCAGAGCAGGTCATTGCATTGGAAGAGAGCGACATCTCGCGGACAGAGGTCCAGGTTGTGGTAGATGAGGCGGTCACTGTAAACGGGGGAGTATGGCAGCGCCATCTGAGGTGAACGGGGAAGATAGGAGGCTACAGGTGGCGTTGCGACGCAGGTGGCGCCATCGTCGGGCTCGGCGATCTCGACGATTGTGCAGGCGTGTGTCGTGGTGAGTGGCGGTACGGTGCTGCGCTCTAGCGGCGGTAAGTGGACAAAAGCAGGGTGCAAGGTGGTGGGACGAACACACGCGGAGTTGTATCAGTTTGACGAGCGAAGATCTTTTTTGAGCTGCTCCAACTCGTAGAGGACCTGCAAATAGTTCAAATTATTCCAATAGGTGGCGCTGTTAAGTCATATTCGTTTCTTGCACTATTATCATTCACCCGTGTTGGGAGTTGGTATAATTTCGTATTGATTACGAATTTTCGTACCCCATGCATGAAATTTGGTATTCAAATTTCGCAATAAACCGTAACATATTTTTTTATTACGAATTTATATCAACCCCCAACACGGGCAGTTCTCTAAAGAAATAGAGCTTTTGGATATTCTGAGATGCCATCTACGGATTTTTTTAATTGGTTGGAAGGGGAATTAGTTTTGATTGCGAAATCACCTCTAAAATGGAGGACGCACTCCAAGCTTGCGTACGGCAGCTGTCTTTGCAATATTCACCATCCTTGTTGGTGAGCTCTGGAAGACCTCTCCAGTGGTTAGTGGATATTTCGATGAGATGGTTCGAGATGATGGATTCCGTGGATTCGATGGTTCTGAGCAGCTCCGCAGTGCCGCCAACTAGCGGCGCGAAGTGTAGACGAGCTCGTAGGAAGTATCCAACGGGCCAAAGCCATTCCTAAAATAAAAACCATAAATTAGTTACTTATTTCTAAACCGAAAAATTTAGTGCTTTCAAACATAAATTAATCCATTCTTAATTTAAAACAGGACAATTTTACCATTCAACTCTATAAACCTATTCACATATGATTTTCAACAGAATGATTGCATCAGGGCAAAAACGTGTTTTGGAAAATGAATGTTTCTAACCGGTCCCTGGTGGTAATTCCAGCCCTGAGCAACTTTGGGATCATTCGAGTCGTTCGAATTGTCATAGTAACCGTTGTAAGCCCAGTCTGCAGGATCCAAAGTCTTGATCCCCAAGGGTCCCAGCAGAATCTCCTCGGCTCGTTTCAAAGCGGTCCAGGCATGTTCCGGTTTGAATAGATCCGGAGCCTATTTACAACCAAATTATAATCGCTTTGTAATACACTGACCGATCATACATTTCGTCTAGTTTTTCAATTTTGGGTACTAACAACGACCATAGCAATCGGAAAATTTGGTCGCAACTGGTAATCCGCCCAGGCCTGCGTGGCTCCATGCGTGTCTTTCACGATTCCACGCCGATGGATCAAATCCGGTCGCAGGTCGTCATCGCTGGGGGTTTCAGAGATGTAGAAATATTTCTCGAAATGCGCCGCAATCTTGTCTGCCCATTGTTTATAACTCCAAGTTATCACGGAACCTGAAATTCAAATTAATTAATCGCAAATCTCTTCATTCACCATCAATCCCTGAATTTGTCTATATATGAAATATAACTTTTTTGTACAATATATTTACTAGTATCTACTAGTAAAATGTACCATCTCGATTCTTCCTCTGCACGCTTCCATGGGGAAAGAGATTCTGCTTGTAAAGCTCCGCGAGGAAGGTGAGAGTACTCATGCAGAGTCCCACGATCTCGACCGCAGCGCCATCTCGCGGTGTCGCGGGTTTCCCCTTGTTTCCAGCCTTCTCCGAGGATCCCATTTTGTCCATCCAGGTGCCGCAGTTGGCGTCGTTTCCTCCGAAGACAAATCCGGTTTCCGGATGCACGCCGATCTGGTTGTTAAAACCGCGATCGGTCATGTGCTCGTCTATCTGCTTCCCGGCGTTCCTTTCGCGGAAACAGAGACCCTGGAAATGAACTGTCAGGGCCTCCTGCATTACGTCATGAAGTGGTTGGTCCTGGAAAAACATTTGCTTAATTAGTGAAAATTGGTACAATTTCCGATAATAGTCCAAAGGAATGGAGGAGTGAAATTTGAAGGGGAATTGTTGGTAAAAATATTGACCACTTGTCCAGCTGGAAGGGGACTTGAATCGTCGGTGGGAAACAGTCGAGAAACTTTGTCTGACAAAATGTTAAGACCATTTGGAACTTGTTCAACGTAACACTTGATTGTGTAAAGCCACCACCAGATGGCGTCTCGGCAATTGAATCTGCGAAAGGAAGAGTTTTGTCAGAAGAGATCTAAATTCTGCAGTTACTTTACTGTTATATTAATTACATTATTTACTCTAATTAATTGTAATAGAATATGTTTGGAGGAAAACATCGATTAGTTGATTCATTAATCGTTTCTAAGTAAATTAGTAAATTAATAAGACAGTTAATTTATTCCACGTTTCAATTGCATAAATCAAAATATTAGTGATTTTCATTAAATATTACACACCTCGCATTATCCCCCTTATCTAGCAAATTCGGGATCAGTCCATGTCGCAAAGTGGCAGCGAATCCCAAGATAATGAACCTTGCTTCCGAGTGTCTTCCAGTGAGTAGAAACAAGCCTCTCAGAGCAATGAAAGTGTCCCTTCCCCAATTCCTCATATATCCGGTTGTAAAGTGAGGCAGCCCAGCGGACATTGTAAGACAATGCTGTTTTTCCACTCCATCGATCAGACAGGTTTTCGGATGAGGAGGATCCAGATTTGGAGACAGTTGCGGAAGCTGCGAGGATTTCACGTTTCCACCAACTTGGACGGAAACCAGCGAAAGAAGCTTGACAAAAGTACTGCCATTTTTGACAAATCTGAAAGAATATTCCTTTCGTTATTTCAGAAATGTTTAGCAACAATCTTTGCTTTAGAAAACCAATCTTCACAAGTTGAATGCTTGACATTTTAGAAACTGAGGTAATACTGACGAGGACATCAAATTGAAACACTGGTCCAGTAACATTGTATATATATTGACAATGATAACGTCAAAATAAGCTGGTACTAAGTATCTCGGAATGAGTTTGAATGGTTCGACGGAAATCTCGATCCATTCGCCGAGGGCGCGAGTTCCTTCATCTTCCTTGAGACGTTGGTGAATGTAATCTAAAAAAAAGGACAGTAGTTTCATTAAAATATAGCCTAAATAGAAAATCAGCAATAGTCAAACAATTAGAGTATAGTGAGAGTAATAATGTAATCGGCAATTCTCAATATAAATTGCAAGATTCAAACTGTACCTATCAACCAGTTTCCATCTCGAAGGTTGGCACACAGAGGATGTCCCAAATCATTATTCGGACGAATGTTCGCCATTAATGAAATGACACCTAAAATTAAATAAAAAGTTCATGTCAATCAATAAAAATAAAATTACATTTAAAAATAAATACAATCCAAATAATACCTTGTAATCCTGCATAAACCAAAGGTCCATAGTTAGGAACGTGATAAACCCCAAATTTATTGTTTGTTTCATCTCTCTCCTCCTGGTCACATCTGTACAAAATTTTGTTCAAATTGTCCAAATCCAAACGAGAGATTATTACGCGAATTTCGGAATTCTCAGGTGAAATCAAAGCCTGGATTGTGTCATGGAGTTTTGAGAGAGCTGGTTTTATGTTTGTATGAAGAGATACACTGAAAAGAGTAAAATATAAACCACTTTTTTTAGAAACTGTTTAAACAAATGAAACGTTAGTTATTTTTATGAGCTTTTACCGGATTGCGACCACTGAACCAGGCTGGAAATTAATAAAGTTCAGCTGAGTGATTTTGGGGTCTCCAGAATCAACTTTTTCTAAAATCGACGAATCGCAGATTTGGATGTGTTCTTTCAGGTCCACTTTGTATTCGGATAATCCATTGATATAGGTGGGATCCTTTTCATAGGTTTTTGGATAATCGAATGGACAGGGTCCGGACCTAAGAATACATTGAAATTAAATTTTTGAAAATAAAAAATAATTATGCTTTACGGAAGGTTTTAAAAGACAATTCTGAAACGTTAACAGAAAATTAAATTCTAAAATAATCGAATCAAGCTTATTTGACTGCATTGAATTGAATTCGATTCAGTAGAAGAAAACTTTACTTGGAAAGACGAGCTTCGAGGATAATTTCCTCAACCACCCCCTCCACTCGAAGCGGTCTCAGGTGTCTCCTGAGATCTTTTGCATTTGGGTCTGGATGCTTGAAGGCCACCAAAACGACGCTCTCGTGACTGTGAGGCGAGTGCCTCGTGACTGCAACGACATCTGGATCCATTTGGTCGACGAAAACCTGCAACGTTGTTTTTCGATCAGTTTTACAAAACCAAATTCGAACATTCTCCAAATTATCAATAAATAATTGCCTGTGAAAATTGTTTATCGCCGAGCCATCGGTGCAGATTATTCAGCGCATTTTTCGCAGAGATCATTCCGGTTTTCGAATTAATGAACTTGACCAATTCTGTTGGCAGTTTTTCGTCGTCGGTCCAAGAAGCGTACTGCCTTTCTTCGTCTACTACATGAATCTAAGAATTATAATCATTATTAATTTGATTACTATTGGTTTATAATAAAAATGTTTCTTGATCAATTTTCTTCTGCTGTGATTAGAATAGGATTATTACATATGCATTAATATTACTGTACTAAAAAATAAAATTAAAATTATATTAAATTATAAAGAAGTAATAATGCTACTTTATTACTGTTATGATTTTTTAGAAAAAAATAGGTTTTATTGAAAATTGCACTTACATGATGAGGAACAAGTTCGTCATAACCCCGGTTACTTCCACTGGCACAACATTCCATGGATACCAAACCGGAACTTGGTAGCAGGTCGAAAACACTGCGTTTTTCAACACTGGTTCACCTCTGTAACGATAAACCAATCTGCCCTCCTCATGACTGTCCCATTCAGACATTGCCTCTAAAATTGAACATATTTCATAAGTTTTCTCTCAAAATTTGTTTTAAAAAAGACTCATTTACAAAAAAAAAGAAAAAACATTCTTAATCAACTCCTAGGTAATTTTTCATGCATTTTGTATTAACTCATAAACAAATTCCTAAAAATTCCTAAATCTTCCAAGTATATTACATAATTTGAACAAATTATTCACATAAAAAACTAATAAAACAGAATAATAATATTGAATTGACTTTTCATTTGAGATTTAAATTGACAAATATAAAATAGTAATAAGTAAATAAAATAATAATTTAATAAAAAAACAATCCTGCAGAAAGTTTCGAAAATCATAAAAAATGAAATACCGTCAGTTTGATGAGGTTAGGTTTAGTCCCGGGACTGGTTCAGAACCTCGGAACCTTTCAGAATAAAAACTCTAAAATCGAAACCCAAAGACCCAAAACATGACTTACCTCAACATTTTGATCAGGGTGCAATTGTTGGCGTTGCGATTTAGCCAAACACCTGGGCAAATGCGAAGCAACAGACGAAACGAAAACAAACCACGTTCAAGTCGCCTGTCATTTCCGATGAGAAATCGCCCGGCCAATCGGCGAGCGAATAAAACGGTGATCACGATAACATCATCTTTTTAGTTAGGGATTATTTAGGGAATGTCGTTCGGAAATATGCAGTAAAAAACAAACAAACAATCAGAAAAACCCTTGATGCACATTCGATCGATTTATGACTTCGGAATCGTTCCGAATCTCATCATGCAGTATTTCGATTATCGATTATGTCGTTCGGAAATATGCAGTAAAAAACAATGCGTCTTTGTCACCGGTACACGCGCCAGAAAGAGAGAATGGGTATACAGGGCTCTTCCTCAACCGTCCGCCAGGTGGCGCGATAGTAGGCAGAACGTAATTCTCGCCGGATCGCGAAACAATGATTGTCTATCTTTATTTCGCGACCTGACAGAGGCCACGAGGGAGAGTGAAAGGAACAATCGGGCTGCCATTTTCTTCAGTTCTGCTGTAAAAAGTGTCACGAAGACGATCCTTCGGGCTTTGTCTCGTCGGGTCGCATTCGCGACCCTTGATACAATTACAAATCATTGCTCGTTGAACGTCAATATTCGAAACTGCCGAGGAAATGGCAAACTCGGATCAGTTTCTACTACATCAGACATGTAAGCCTTATCAGCATTTGATGTGACATACGTCATCAGAGGATTCCTGATGAAATCCATCTAATGTTCCACTGAGGTGTTCTGACAAGGAATTTAGTCGAATGTAACGGTTAGCATCCTTTAATAAATAAAGGCACAAGTTCATTAAACAAACTTATTCTACAAACTTAAATAATAATAAATACAATATTAATAATAAATTACAAACTGTAACAATAATAACAAACTTACATAGTACAAAGAAAAATATGTTTTTCGACGCCAAAAACACGGGAACACAACTACGTCGTCGATAATCGATTTTAATTTTTATTTAATTTAGCATTACATCCAAAATTCGCTTAAAAAATTTTAACTAATTTACATCATAGACCGAAACAAAACAGTTGTACATATACATATAATTCTAGGCTTCTCAAACGAGCTGCGTTTGGCTCGAGCTAGCTCGTGCTCGCGAGCTACGAGTCGGCTCGCGAATCAAACCCAACTTACAAGAAATAGTTCATGGGAGTAGAACATACACATCAACAAACCTTTATCAATTGAGCAAATCGCCGGACGGCGATGCCGTGGATGCCACGGACTTTCAATAAACCGGGCCGAAAACCGTTTTCGGCAATGATGCCGTAGACGCCACGGACTTTAACATGCGCGAAACCGTGATCTCCGAAAAGGAGATGCCGTGAACGCCACGGACTTCAGGGCCCAACCGTTTTTTCCCATAAACGTCGATTGCCGTGAACTCCACGGACTTTTTCGCGCGTAACCGTTTGTCAATCAAAACTTTCAACAAAACTATAAATTATTCCCCCCTCGATGTCCTCAATTCCCGGTGGACCAAAAAGGGAATCATAATCCCGTGGACACCATCGGAATATGACAGCAGGGCCGTAGCCGTCAAGGAATAAGGGTAATGAGGGTACTCGACTAAGTCGAGGGGAGAATAAAGGGA
>JABFPB010000744.1:0-32320 GCA_022817645.1 Ceratoteleas bidentatus
CGCAGATAATTCTGTTAATATAATTTTTTATTAATGTTAATAAAATTAATATTATTTTCCGTTGTTTTGTAATGAAGTGCGAAATAAATAAATAAATTGTTATAATGTTATATGGCAGTTTAACAATATTTTTAAGTAATATTTTAAATACTGCATCTTCAAACGTATTGTACTGTTCGTTCAGCTTTTCTAAAAAGTAACCAAGTTAACGTAACAACAACGTTCCCACTTTCATTGTAATAGTTAATAATAAACTTGTATCTATGCCTAAAAGCGTTGAAATTCCTTGCAGTTGTCTTATAATAAGGTAGAAGTCGAAATTACATCATTTTCGATCAGTTGACCTTCAAATTTCGCCATTTCTTTGGCACTAAGTCACTGGAAAGGTGGTTACAGTGCTTAAACCGACTAAATATAATGCTGTAGAGTCAGCGGAAGACGTATCCAATATCCACAATATCCAAGCATACTCACTTTTTTCGACTTCCAAACGACAGTCAATTCTTTCAATCACGTTTCCCTCTTGCGCGACCTCTAAATATTAACCGATTTCGATGAAAAAAAACATTGACTTTCTCGAAAGATGCTTAAAACAATCCTCGATGACGAGCTCAAAATTCGAAAAAAAAAAAATTTTTTTTTGCACCACCGTAATGCTGATCATTGAATTAAAGATAGAGAAGTCCGGTGCTACTTAAGACATGAACAGCGGTTCCGGTTCCGGTTCCGGTTTCGGTTCTAAATGTGAATAGGTTCTTAATCGGTTCCGGTTTCATTTCCTGATATGTATTAATATGTAATGTTCTGAAAAGTTTTTAAATGTTTCAATATGTTTCAATACTCCATTTTTAAAACAGTAAGAATATAATTCCCCATTATTTCCGAATTTTTTCTAGTCTCTTAAAATTCCCATGTTTTACCCCCGGTCCGCTGGCCACCCTGCACTCAAACTGCCTGAAATTGAAAGAGCTGTTGAATTTGTTTAACACTATAATTACTGACAATTATCCAGATGAAAGTCGCCTGCATCAAATCGCGGCCCAAATATTTATGACAGCTATCCACAATGCTAGGAGGCACCGTGATTTCTCACTCCTGAAAATTGAGCAGCAAAATGCAATGCTGCGTCGAGGTTGGGCTGCTCTGTTCCTTCTTCAGGCATCAATCTGGTCAGTCGATGTCACAGAATTTGACACAACCCGCTCTTTCTTTGGCTCTGTATCTTTCTTGTCTACTGTAAAGCTCATGATCTCTCAACTGCAGCCTGACGAAGTCGAGTTTAGCGTGCTGGAAACGCTCACCCTTTGTAGGCCAGGTAAATAAAAAAATTATGAAAAAGAAACAATATCCAGGCAGAACACCTTACTTTAGGCTAAGGAGTTACGATAGTGACATCTAGATGGACAAAATTAATATTTATAATAGTAACTAATTGCAATAATAAGTGATTATTATTTCTATTAGTTACTATTATAAATATTATTACTTATCTTAATAATAATATTAGTACTATTATTAAGATAAGTAATTATTATTAATATTATCATGACGGAATAATACTGAAAAATTTTGTTTCAGAACTTAGCAACTCGATTGACTGCTTGAACCTCCTGACGAACTCGCGGTACGTGGCAATAGAGACCCTCTTACATCACTATCAAAACAGAATCGATAAAGACCGACGGCTCGTTAACGTAATGCTGACTCTCTCGACTCTGACTTCCTGCTGTCTGCGCGAACTATCCTCCGTTTTATTTTCGCGGCTTATCGCCGATGTAAATTTGGATAGCATCATTACGTCGATTCCTTGAACGTAAAAACGCACGGCAAAAAAGGGTATAATTCATTGAATAAATTGCTCCCATAATTGATGAATGTAAATGCACAAAAAGGAGCAATACGAAAAAAGGGCAACGGCGTATCGCGGCTAAGTAAACACTTAATTGAATATTCATTGTTGCGGACGAGCGTACATATAAATGCTGGTTAAATTATGGCCAAGACAAAGAGGAAAATCCAGTCCGCCGGGGCGATCTTGGATCCCGTCGCGATAAAATCTGGTTCCCGGCTCATTTTTCCTGATCGCGAATCCAGTTTTCGTTCTTTACCGGTGAGAAAGAACGACTGCTCTCAATAACTTGATTCCATTCATTATTTTTATCGCTTAATGTTACAAATTAGAAATGCTTATAGACTTTTCAGCGTTCGCGAATTTCAAGCAATGTAACCGGACAAATATTATCTAGTCAATTTGATTTTTTATAGAATTAAAAAAGAAAAATACAAAACACACAAGTCCTTTTTTCTTTGGCACTTTATTAATGTCTTGGTAACAAATCGCGAAGTATATACAAAAACTTAAAATGTAATATGGCGTCACAAGTTACACGTTAAAATGCCTGTATGGAAATGACAGATTAGGAAGTAGCGAAAGTGAGAAGATATCAAAGTATTATAAATGCTGACAATTAAAATGCACCAGTACAGCCAATTACGTCGATTTAAGTACTCTTATTTAGTTGGGCTAAAAAAGATGAAGCCACTTGTTCGGATGGTAAAAAAATAATTGCAACTTGGATAAAATATCGTTGCGCGTTATCGCACTTCTCTGTCCAATTTCGTACGAGGTATATAAAATTAGTGTAATATAACATTGAGCACTCAGACGGTATTCCATTGCACGTCCCAAGGTAAGTAACACACTGACAACTATTGTTGTTAGATCGTTGCTTAATACGAATCGCTGTAACGCGTACAACTGGATGTTTCGCATAGAAACGTTTCATTTATTTGTTCATAGCGCGTTTGAATATCAATCACTCATTTAAGTACAAATCTCGAATCACCTATTAGTTTGTCTAAAAACATGTTCTCCATATAAAACGTGATTAAAAAACGATTTCTCAAAAATCACTGTGTAACGTTATGTACAATTAGACTTATATGACGTTTTCGTCGCGATTTAAATTCTAACTAAACATTAGACTGGTTTTCGTAACGACGCAAGTTTCATTATAAAAACGCACCTATCCGAGTTATTGCACTTGTAAGTCAGGGATGAGCATCTGAGTATTTTCGAATAAAACTTTTAGTTGTATTATTATTGTTATTAATAATGTTAATACAATCTTATGTATAAATATCTAATTGGTCACAAATTGTAAATACAAAAAATACATGTCAATGCCCATCGCTGATAAGCGCAAATACACGCGCATCTGCGCGAGTATTTGGGCTTGTTATAACATTAATCAGCTTGAACGAAGTAGAAATCAAAAGATGCAAATAAGATATTTCATAATGTAGTTACTAGTCAAACTCTTATTAAATAAGCACCAAACAATTTAAATATTTGAGGGTTCCACCGTCGATTATATTTTTTGCACCAACGACGTCTTGTCATGAATTTTATACTTTGCGTCTACGCACTGAGAAAACTCGATAGTGCGTTCTAATATTTAAATGGTTTCCACCGCCATTTAAATGGTATTGGTAACCATCTGAAATGGTAAAATCGTTTGGCTTGCGATAGCGAAATTCCGCAATTTAAATAGCTAAATTCCGCTATTTAAATGTCAACTCTTACCATTTCAAATATTAGAACTGAATACGTATTCAAATGTGACAAATGATTCCAATTTTGTGTACATGTTGTTGTTTAATTTCGATAAAAGATATGCCTTTTTGATGAAAATAATTAGAGAAATGTAATGAAATTAAATTAAATTAAAATACCGTCGCAACGGTATTCTCACAGGGATAGTAAAACTCGGGTTTTACCGTCAAAAAGTAAAAAGTTTACCATTCTGACGTTTTGTTATCGTGATTGCGATCTAGTTTTCTCAGTGCGCGTCGAGAAATGTTGTGTTAAAATGCCGAATAAGCATTCGTAAAATCGATACACAAAAACAACATAGCGACTTGTCAGGTAATGATGTAAACAATACTCAGTCTTAACTAAACCGTTTCAGTTGCATCCGTTTCGTTAGATACAACTGGTTTCCATAATCTGAAAGTGGGAATGCTTTTGAACAATTCAATAGAAAATACAAAAAAATGCATTTGGTACACTTGACAAGCCACTCAATTTGCATTAAAAAACATATTTTTACGAATAACGAATGCCTGTGACAACAAGAACCTATAGAAAAAGTTTGCTCGAAACTGGAGCAGCGTCGATTAGTACTTTTTCTTATATCTACGGTACCTTTCCTCTTCGGTTTGCCTGCGCAATTGTTCAATCAACTCCCGTGGTACGTGCCACAGTCGATTAATGTTATTCAACAGGGCCTCCGTAACTTGGCAGCAGATGGCAGCCATGTTGACTTGCGCAGTCAAGTCTGTCCGATCGCGCGGATAAATGTACTGCGGCGGGAACAAAGATGGCGCAACAATCATCGCGACATTGTGAATCGACATCTTGTTCGAACATTGGTTGTCTACAACCAGCTTCAAAAAAGTTAAAAGAGCCTTTAAGGTGCAACGATGCTCTACAGGCAAAAGAAGTACTAACAAGTTAAGGGCATGAGCCATATCTGACGGATTTTTTACACCTGAAATCAAATAAGCATTTGTTATTCAACGATTTCTGGTCACATGTTCGTAGATGTTGTAACGATGTAACTTTCTACCATTTAGTACTTAATCTGCAATTGCACCGTTACATTATTAAGGTGGAGAGGTGATAAAAAATTAATAATTATGAAAAATTATAATATTCGAACGGTGAGGCAGTGTTCATTTGCGAATGGCAAATGAATTCATATATCCATACCGGATATATGAATTTCAGCTTAACATCTGCATTAACTCAAAGTTGTGTCAGATTCTAGTTGTTATAAAAATACATTAGATTTATAGCAACCAGTATGAGCCAGTTGCAGCGATTACTCAAAGGGATTACTGCTTTTTCGCACGCAATTTTTAGTGTTTCATTATGAGTTGTAAAAATGGGTATAAACTGCATACTTTCAATTAAGCTGTAACAAAATATTTCCAAGTTGAAAATTATGTGAGTTTATTTATAAGTAGAAAACGATGTAATATTTGTAGATGTAATATTTGTAGCATTAAATAACCGTTCGAACCGTATATTATGCATACGTAATGTATTCATTTAATAATCTGTAATGAGGTACGGATTTCCAATAAACTTGACATATTTGATGGAGACTACATGACGAGCTGAGAGCAAAAACGAAATAACTCAAATATATTTTAAAAAGGCGTTTGTTTCGTTTTTGCTCACAGCGCGTTAAATATTGATGGATCTATTTTGATTCTTTTTTGGCTCTTCAGCAAGTCTCCTAATTTACCTTTTTTGGATTGGTAGCAAATTATTACGTTGTTTCTAATTTACATATATTTAAATTAAAAATATTTTCCCACTGAAATGTTCTGTACTTTTCATTTAAACTTGTTTCTAATATGTTTCCAAGAATGCATTATTAAGTTATATTATAAAATAATATTAAGGTACAAGGTGATTTATTAGTGCTAATGTCGCAGGCTATCAATCATTTGCGACAATGTGATATAATTTTGTAAGAGCATTTTCTCTAAAAACTTAAGAAAGTTTAAAAAACTAATAAAGAGTACGATGGTATATTTTAATTGAAACTATTTTTGGAAATAGAACACTTGCTTGCGAAGAGAAATTTTTTATCATATCAAATTATAATCAATGTACTCTGAAAAGTACAACGGTATAAATATTGCTATTTAGCTGCCTGAATACATTTTCATTTATAATTTCAAATAATGTAACTTTTAATGACAATCTAAATTATCAATTAAAAAAAATGTTTCTCACAAGTTTCAGGTTTTGAGCTGCAGGCCTTGTCTAAAGCCCATTTCGAGCCAAATCTGAGCCCAATTGGCAACGAAAAATGTTTTTTGGTTTTCGACGAAATTTGAAAAAGGAGACCCCTTGCCAAAAAAATCTGTTTTAAACTTAATCTGGTTTTGAGCCACAAGCAACATCTTAAGTCCATTCTGAGCCCAATGGGCGACACATTTTTTTGGGGGGGTTTTTTACTAAATTTTGAAAGGGTGACTATAAAAGAAAGAGAAACTGCTTTAAGCCTCAATCTGACTAGGTTTTGAGTAGCTGTTAATTTGCACCACTCATTATTTGTGTCAGTCCGATTTCTATCATTTGCATCAATGAGGTTCAATTGTTTAAGAATATTACTTTACATTGAGATACTGTGTCTAAAATAAATAATTGAAAAAATTCTTATTTGTTTGCATTATCTATCTAATTAAGGGCCCATCCGGGATATTTAGACATTTTATTTTTGTCACAGTGAGATTATCTGACAGCGAATTGTTTATAGTTCTAATTTCTAAGAGTCGATATATATTGCGACTAGATATATAATGTTATTTCGATTAGAAATATAATGCTATTTCGGCGCGAAATATTATGTTTCGTTAGTTAAACAAATATTCTGCATGAAAATTCGCATGTTTTGTACTAACTATCAACTATTATCGATAGCCAATTTTTAATTTGGTGTTTCTATTAAAAACATCTAATATCCAAACTACCCTTGAGGAAAAATTTTGGCCAAACATTTTGGCCAAAAAGACTCAAAATGTAACTTTTTTTCAAAAATTTCATAACTTTGCTCCAAATCATCGAAATGACTTGAATCTTCGGAAAATTTAACGGAAATTGATTGAACTTTATCGTCCTGTTGGTTAATTGAGCTCACGATTTTTTTGGCACTGCGTACGAGCTATCAAAGTTGGACATTTTTTGACATCAGGTACACTTTTTTTCGTAGGGGTGGGAGGGGGTGGAATGAATTTGATATCACATTGACTAGCATCACATTAAAGAGAAGACTTCAGAGTTTTCAGAACTGAAAGATTCATCCAATTTTGATCAAATGCAACCGAGATATGGCACTCTGAAATTTTGCCATTTTTGGTGCATTTTCAAGAGATGCGTTTTTTTTCCTCGAGTGTATTAATTTGTTTAGGGAGTCAATGGTTACGTATAAAAATGTGTTAGTGGCTTTCTTATTTTGCATGATTTTTAAAAGTACTTAAAAAGTTTTATTTTACCAATTAAAAGGAAAAAGTTTATTTTGTATTCCAAATGCCTAAAAAAATAAGAAAAATCTCACTTTGATCGTTACTATGTTCATTTAGAGGTATTTTGAAAAATCTCGTAAAATGACGATAGTAACGCTTTCGACATGACTTTAGTCCTCTTTCCCTCATAACACTTCACCCACTCTCGAACTTTAAACAGTTGAAAATAGTTGAAAAACTTACCATGACTTTGATAAAATGCATCAATAAGTTCCACGGTGAGCAACGGTTGAGGTAGATCTCGTAGGAGTTTTTTTAAAACCACAGACAAGTCGTGACAAGGAATTCGTTTAAACAGTTTATCCATTTCTTGAGGCTTGCAGTAAAAATCACTTTCTAGTTCCGAACATAATGTTTCAACCTGCCAAAACGTAATAATTAAAATTATTGGCCTAGTTATTCCTTAGACCTTAAGGAGCAACTTCCTTGCTCCTTTACATTACATACACTGAGAAAAAAGAATGGAGCGTACGCCCATTATTGTGGTTAAAATAACCAATTGATGGTTAAAAACAGGACGCCTAATGCCCATTGTAAGAATTACCATTTGAGTGGTTGATGTCATCATTTCAGTGGCAGATGGCGCCACTTTGATAGTTACTAATGACACACTTATGGCGATATTCACCACAATAGCTAATATTTCATTTTCCATAACATAATAGTAGTACGGACACTGCTATTTCTCTCAGTGTAAGTATGAACAATAATTTAGTACATTCAAATATCCCACACCTTTTGCTTATGTCCACCGACTCGTAATATCCCTTCCTCTTTAACACCTCGTGAGGTCAATTCGTCTAGAATTTTTTGAAAAACTAACGGTATATTACTTTCTTCACTCGACAGCTGATTATCTCGTAATAAAAGTGTCGATAGCGAAACACCAAATACATTTCCAGCTGAAACCAAACAACTCAGTGTCATTATTAAATGTAATCGAAATAAGTATTTAATTGATTAATTATTAAAAGAGACCTTTTCTACGCCGTTTATTCGGTTTCCTCCGAATAAGTGGTAAATTGTATTTGTCGAATACCGCAGAAAGTTCCAACCACAACAATGGCTGTAACCTCGTGAGGTCCCGTTGTGACAGTAACTCGATGACTTGATCAGAAATCTCGTTGTCATTTAAAGCAAGCACGTCGTTTGTTGGCCACACCTGCGCATTGCTCTCGTTGACCCGACACAGCTCCTCAAAACTGAGATGTCCGTGTGATGACGTGCGATTAAGCTTGCACCTATGACTTCTAGTCGTGGATGTATGACTTGCAGAATTTCTCCTACTGTGAAACGAAATCATTTCAAATAATACTACTTATGGAGAACAACATTCTGGTTTAAAAATATTTCGTTTAAGGGGGTATATACCTTTATCGGTTTCAAGAAAATAGATTATTATCTTTTAGTAATCTATTTTAGCAAAAAAAAATTACGAAGATAGGTAATATTTTAGGCCTGAAATGGTGTATACCCCTTTAAACATGATAAAAGTAAGAATCAACACAAGATTTATGCATCATTTGATATTACCTTAAAGTAGAGTCTTTAGATATAATTTTCTGTCCAGGATCCAAATCGATTTTAATTTCTTCCCTGGGAGGACTATCATGTCTTTGAAGAACTGGACGAGAGACAATTGTACCTAGTCTCTGGTAAGCCGTCAGTTGTATTCCTTCTGTAAAATCACATTATTTGTATTGTAACATTATTTATAAACATGTATAGTTATATTTTATAAAGTATTGGTTTTTAATATTAAATAATGGTTATATTAAAAGAATCGATTTTAAAATATTTTAAGAGTAATTAACCAGTTCATTAAAGAATTCTTGCTGATATTTTGTATTTTAAAGATCATGAGATTATAACTACCACCATCACTGGCAACGTCTCCCCGTTGAGACCAGTGGCCAGACCTTCGAAATATCTCTTGAAATGCTGAATGGGGGTGATGTGAAGGATGAGCATGTCCGAACGGGACATGTGGGGTTCTGCGGATCGCCTCCTTTCCATCGTTGATATTTCGCTGGAATATAGATACAAAACTTGGCACGTTGTCGCTAAAATTAAAAATATTCGCGTTAGTGTCAATGATTCCGAAAGACTGTATCTAACTATCGTTGGATTTCTTTACTTATTTTTTTATCTACATTTAGCAGTTTGGAATATTTGGTTACACAGAAAGCTTTTAGAAGTATGATATATAATCTTAAACTATCTCTAAATATTTTAAATATACATTAATAGTAAATATGAGCATATTTTGTGTGTACTTTTCAGGATGAGTTTCAATAACAGTGACTGAAGGAGGAGAGGGTGGACTGGCATTTTCAGGAATCTCTCCAGATATAGAATCCAAAGAATCTGGAGTTGCACTGCGAGACCTTGTGCCAGTACTGGAAGCCTGTACACAAGATAGAAGACACTGTAGGATTACATATATCCATATACACTGCTTTTTTTTAGGAGAGGTGGTTCCAGATTGCCCTCATACCCATCCACATTAATAACTTAACACCTCAGTTATTATAAAAAAACGCGCCTTCAAACGTTTTGCATAGAAGGATAGTATTGCAGCAAGGATAGTGAATAGTTATCGATTAATAAACTGACTGACTTCGGCATCTTTGAAGACATTTCGTATGTCGGGCTTGCGTGGGCGCTGTCGCTGGTTGAAGCGTTGCTTGACGGTGTGATTGAGCGACCTGACCCGGCGCTTAACCGCCTCGGCCTGTGCTCGCGAGAGTGGCCGGAGCGCAGCGCCCAACTCCTCTGGCTGCACTTCCCGACCGGCCTTCCATGCCTCCGTCAACTCGCCCAACCCCGCGGCACGGAGCCATTCAGCCTCCTCCTCACCCTCTGAATCAGAACAATCCAAACAGTCATCTTCGTTTTCCCAAACGCCTCCCATAATCTTGGACAATACGTTAAACTATCCTGCAGTCACAACATACTTTGAATTTCAGTCAAGGTCAATTAATTGACCTTGATGATTGTTCGTTCAAGGTCAATCAGTTGACCTTGACAATTGTTCAGCAAAGGTCAATCAATTGACTTTGACGATTGTACAGTCAAGGTCAATCAACTGACCTTGACTATTGTTCAGTCAAGGTCGATCAATTGACTGGACAAGGTCAAGTTTGAGTGCTGGATTTCTTTATTTGTTCAAGAAATTCTACCTTAGCAATATGCAACAGGCATAAATCGCACAGGTGAATATCCAAACAAATAGTGGGTACTAGTGAATAACAACTCGTTTCAAATGAATTAACTACATACATATGTAATCTCAGTAAACTGACCATTCACTGGCAATTTCATCTTACTTGAAGCATGCAACATACCATCGTAACTCCGTGGACTACATTCTTCATCGAGATAATCATCCAGGGTCTTAGTCTCCTCCATAACCTTCTGGTAAACTTCCCAGCACTCATGGGGATTGCTACCATTGGTTCCTCCAAAGTGGAATCCATGTGACCTCTCCATATTCCGTTAAAAATAGTAAATTACGTTTACAAACGTCTCAATTTTGATTGACTTTGACCAACTGAAAATATAAAAGTGTGATTTGATCATCAGTTTTACTTCAAGGATTTAATTGGGGCCTAACATTGGAGTGTGGCTTATCAAAATGGAAGTATTGTTTTTCGTGTTTTTGTAATTTTGCTTCTAAAATGATATATTTTTAAATATGTTTTGTCAAAAACTGTATGTAAAATATGTAAAAGCAAAAGCAGTTTATTTGTTCTCTTGTTTCATAAGTAATGTAAATTAATGAAACTATTGTTATAATAATAATAAATTGTAATAAAACAATTGCATTTAAACTCTGAAGTGTTCAAAGTTTGAACATTATGAACATTTCTGAGTTCCGAGTTTAGTTCTGATTATTTCAATAACATTGACATATTTTACAACATTTTTCATGAATTTCTTATTAGTTATTAACGGTTGAACAGATGAATGATTTTGTTTTATTTGAAACATAATATAATACAAAATATTTATAGAAATATGACTAATGGTTTAGATAGGGACAGTTGAGTTCCTGGGACCATATCATCACTACTACTACTACATTTATAGAAATGTATGAACATTCAAAAGTTCATTTGATAAGCCAAAATATTTTACAAAAAAATATTGATAACACTATTTTGAGTTCTTTGTTTGGTGGAAATACACTTTTATATTAGAATAAGCATATACAAGAAATTTTTAACAAATGTTTGAACCTTTAAAAAGTTGGAAATTTAAGGTAAAGATGCTTGAGATTCCCAGTTCAGAAAAAAATTCCTATGCATTTCCCAGTTTTCTGGATTGCTAGACACCATGCATTAAATGTTGTTATATTAATTAAATTGCATACTTGCAATTTATTGACATAATCTGAATTTAATTAAATACATTCATTTTAACTGCAATGAATTTAATGTAATGTGTGTAAGCATATCAGTAAATGTAATGTAATGTTTTGAAGCATATCAGATCCCAATAATCAGTGGTGAGAAACAAATAGGCGTAGAATACAAAATGGGAAATATAAATAAAAAATGACATGATATTAACAGGTGCTGTGCAAGATTTCGGCATGATAATATTTGAATAATAATGCAAAGATGTCCATTAAGCAATGAAGGATAGCTGACATTATTAAACAATTTGCATTGTTAATGAAATATTTTGTTTTGAAATGTCAGAACAAAAATGAAAGAAGAAAACAGAAGTAAATGTTTATTGCGTATTATTTGTACCAGTAAAAATATGTAAAGATTTATATGTACTTTACTTCAGAATGTAATTACACATTAGTAACACTCTGAAACACTTTTCTATCACTGCATGCAAAGAATAATTTCTAAATATCGAGTTCAGATCAATTTAGGCCAAACAAATTTTCATAAACCTTGAGGGAAATCTGTAGAGTGAAATGCCAATTTTTATCCTCCAATGAATATATAAACCCATTGCTTTAATTTACTTTCATTATGTGAATAAATTACACTTGATTTGTTATTAAAATTAACTTGATCTGCTTTACCTCATCTCAAAATATATCCACAATTTGGGTTTTAACATCTCAGTGTAACTCATATCAATAAATTCATCAATAATGATTCGATTTAAACTATTCTTCATTAACCCTGATAAGTAAAATATAATAAGTAAGTCTGCTGAAGGCAAAATCAAATGTTTGCTAATTGACTAAACAATGACAATTTAGATGGAATAACAAAACAAATTCATGATTGAATGTCAATGGTATTCGCACAAATTGCTGTCGATAACTTTTGATAAGATAAAAATGTGTAAACTCCAACAAGCAGGTACTGATATAATTTGCAGAATGCAAAAAAGAAAAGAAAAGCAAAGGAAATGGTGAGCTTGAGATCGCACCAATACACTCTCGCTTGACCATTTGGCAGTGTTATCCCGCGAAGCACAACATCTCTTTTTCCCGAGTTATGCACGTTTCGCAATCCGTCACAGCGCGCGCCGCAGAAGAATCGCGCGTTACGTAACGCACAACTCGACAAAAAGGTGTAAACGCAATTAGCATTTCGCGCATAGGCGCGCGACCTTCTCGATTCAAGATTCCGCAGGGCCGAGAAAACGGCGGCGAGGCCGAAAAGGAATAAAAAACGCGCGAAAGGTGGAACGATGGCAGCAGAAAAAGGCGCCGCACTCACTCGCACCCGCGGATATCTTCGCGCCTCTCACTCGCGCACAAACACAAGCAGAAAAACAAACGACTTACGGAGCCACTCTTACACACAGACTGGCGGTGAAAAAAACGCAAAACCTCGATGTTGCGCAATGTCGCGCTTCGGAATTTCGGCCGATTCTAAGCGAAAGCTAACCTCGCGGCTGATTGGAGGAGGTCAAGTGGCTGAAAGCGGGCAAACTTAGCGGCCACTTAGTCGCGTCGCGCGACTAACGGCACTGCGGTTATGTGGCGGTATGCCTGTATGTGGCTCGCGCGCTGCTGTTAATGCTGTTATGCGCCGCGATCGAGGTTAAGCGCGCGTTGACATGCATGACGCGTGTGCCGAACTGCGCCCACGGAATTTCAATGCTCGGCCGCGCCGTGGCGTGCGCTGTCGCCGCATTTCACCTGCTACGCGATTCAGCGCGATTCAACGCGATCGCGAGCGATTCCAAACAACTGCGAATACGTCACTTGACACTTGACACTGTTGCACACTTGACTCGTAACACAACAACGAAAAGCAACAATAGGCGAGAAACCAAAGCCAACCTGTTGCGCTAGAACTGCGGTCTGGAGCGAACCTCGAGGCTCGACTCTCGAGCTGCGCAGCCCAATCAAGCCCAATCGGTTGCACGAGCGACGACTGCCGACCACGGTGGCGCTGTGCGGCGCGACGATCGCTTTCAGTCGGCCGCACCTCAGCGCATCTCAATTATTAGCCCACCTGTGCGCACCTGCGCACCTGCGAACGCCGCCGCTGGGATTTTCCGCTTCTTTTCAGGAAATGAAAAAAGGTTAAATACGGTAGGTGATATTGAATTGTATTTCTATTTCGATTTGTGAATTGTATTCTTGGGACTGGAAAGCATAGAAGTATTGATAAACGAAAATGTAGAGATGAATTGAAAAAATCACTCTAAGGAAGATTTGAACTGGGAAAGTTGGAGGCAGGAGGTTTGCACCTTACCGAGTGAGCTAATGTGAGTTTATAATGTCTGTGATTTAATTTGACCAATTTGACCATATCTTTAGGTATGGTCAAATCGGTCATATTAGACCATATTTTAATTTAGGTTACAACTCTGATATGAATGAACTAAATTTCAATCCTAGTCTTCGAATTGAACTACATTCATTTGTGTGTCAATCGTAGCTTTTAAAGATGCGCGATTCGCTGGAAGGAATGCTGAATAGTTTTCAATCTGTCAATCTTTTTCAACCATTTTACATTTACTGGGAACGCGCATTTCTCATGCTTTTGCTTTCATTTTTCAAAGCAAAAATGTCTTATTATAACATTCACATATTTTTCCTTCAAACATTTGTCTAAGTTATATTTTGTAAATCTCCTTTTTCTTTTAGTTTGTCAACCAATTTGACTCAAACCTGATCAAAATATGCAAAAGTGAAAATTAAAATTTTTTTTTCTAAGATCACTTGCAGCTATGATAGTAAAATTATTTTGGGAAAAGGGATAAGAACTTATTTTAACAGTTTTATAACGAATGTCAATAAGAATATGGATAAGCATAGAGAAAATTTCTGAAACCGTTAAAATAACGTTTATAAAACGGCGTTTTCTCGCCTAAAAAACATCTCACTCAGAATCAAACTAAAATCTAGCACTTTTTCCATTCATCATCCTTCTACTGAGCCACAACCCCTAAGTAAACACCCTGAAAAAATTGCCTATATATGCAGAAATCAGGTATAGTGTCCATATGATTGGATACAGTAAATAAAATTGCGACAAGATGTTAATTATTGTAACATTTTCCTATCTGGGTAACTCAAAAGAACGGAAAATAATACATTTTTCAACATCGATTAATTTCAAATTGATCGGGCTATATAATGCCCTCGGGCTTTAGAGCATTATATAGCCCGCTCAATTTGAAATTAATCGATGTTGAAAAATGTATTATTTTCCGTACTTTTGAGTTACCCAGATAGGAAAATGTTGCAATAATTAACATCTACATAATGCTCTAAAGCCCGAGGGCATTATATAGCCCGAGGGCGGTAATAATCAATGACCGTCCAAACTGAAGGTGCATAAATATACATAACATTTATTGCTACACTCATTATTTTGAAGATCACATGTCGCGTTTTTAAAAATATATACAAGCAATTTGTCTGCACGGTAACCGAAAGGCAGAGAACTTAAAATTTCTCTGAGAAAATTTGCTAACACTCTGATAAACTCTGAAAAATTCTGTACCCCAAAATTCTGAAAAAGTGCTGAAATAGGAACTTTTACTGGGAAGGTCTGCAAATGTATATTGCAGAATTTTGCAGACTTTCGCCAATTGAAAACCCAAAGAGCGGTTTGTGGAAAAGCTAAAAAAAGTTTGACAATTACTGGGAAAGTCTACCAAGGAATTTTGCAGAATTTTGCAGAATTTCGCAGACATTGGTAGCATTTTTGCTACCTATTCCGAAGTTCAGAATCTGAAAAGTTATGCTCAAATCTCGCTCCCAATCACTATAGTTGAACACTTAGAACCTACTCTTTCAGATTTTTCAGATGAACTTCAGAATGGGTAGAAAAAATGCACACATTCGCAGATTTGTTTTCTGAAAAATTCTGACAGTTACTGTGAAAGTCTGAAAATGTCTAAGAAATTCTGCAACATACATTTGTAGACTTTCCCATTAAATTTCTCAATTTCAGCACTTTTTCATATATTACCATAGTTTTCGCAGATTTGTTCAGAGAAATTGCAGACTTTTGCAGAATTTTGTTTCCACCAGAGTACCCTATGAGAAAATAACGCATATGGCTAAGTCATAATATTTAATAAACTTACAGTAATCTTATTAATATTTTTGGTATCCTTGTTGAAAAATACTTATAAGAATTGTCCTATTAGTATCTATGAGTATATACGCGGTTTCTGTCCAACAGCTGTCTAAATTTACATGTACTTTTATATGACAAACCAAAATCTATACGGAGATACATCTAAACTCTACCACTTCCTATCAAAAATTGCATGCCTGTGTGTTTCCATGCGGTTTTCTCCACTTTCCTTACAACTACCCGATAGTTTCTAACAGTTTTCATAAGTATTTTTCAACACCGATCTTATTTGAATCCACAAGACATTTCTTCAACCCGCATCAAACACACCGAAGAAAGTCTCTCTTCCTCTCAAAGCTCTCCCAACTGCAGAGCCGCGCCTCGGAGAAACTCCGAACCACTTAAACTGCCCCAAACCCTGAACCTTGCGCGAAGCTGCAGCAACCCAGGAAACTCAAACTGGTGACCTGGGCTGCCTTTCTCCCCGCGGTTGGCAGCGCCCCGAGAAATCCTCTAGGCGTGGAAGTCGGTCGTGCGCGCAAAGTGGGGAGTGTGTGCGAGGTATCGTTCGCCGGCGGCGAGCTCGCGAGCATCGTGTGTGTGTCACAGACTCGTGGCAGAGGGGTCAGCCGTCAGTAGCGCGGGCTAAACACTCGGGAACCTCGAGACAGAGATCAGTAGTGTTCACGGCTCGGGTACGTTTCACCTTCACCTCTCCTCTCTCTCTCGTCCCATCCGCCCTGCATCCTCCCTCTTCCTCTCTCTCTTTGTCCGCTTGTCTCCCTCACTCCATCTGTCTCCATCTTCCCCCATCCCTGTCCCAGCCGAGGGTCCCGCGTTCGCATTGATTGCGCCCAGTGACACCTCGCGACGATTACTAACTGGCTTGTTTTCAAGGGACAGTGTGGGACGCGATGATGAACGACATGATGGAGGCCTACGGGGACGGCTACATGGAGCCCGAGGAGGAATGGGAGCGAGAAGGCCTGTTGGACCCCGCCTGGGAGAAGCAGCAGAAAAAAGTGAGTGACGGCCCCGGAATGTTTGTTTACAAGCGGGGCGCGAATGCGGAGCGGCGCCTTATGTAACCTCGGATATCCGGGAAAGCGGTGCAGTCGGCGTGTAGAAAGTGCGAATTGCGATGTGGGCGTGCTTGTTTCGCTCGCCGCTATTTTCGTGAATCGAGCTCGCGCGCGCGCACTCCAATGCGCCGACGAAACCGTGCTTTCACCGGTGGAGGAGGACAACCAGGAGTCGGCTAACAGTCGACCTAGGTGGATTACATAACGCCACGTTCTTGCGACGATTCTTGACGAGTCGATGCCATGAGGAAGGGGGCTATTTATACATCTCTCAGTATGTGCTTGTATGGCTACCCATACAATGAAATTCATGTGGGACTGACCCGAAATTGGTCAAAAATTGGGAAAACAACCAGTAATTGGACAAACAGACTTCTTTGGGCAGATATTGGCCAATTCTGGGACTACCTGGTGTATTTACAGTCAGATGCCTGGAGATTGTGGAATGTCTGACGCAAAAGATTGGAAAATGATTGAGAGGATCAGTTTTCTGTCGGTTCAACTGAGTTGTGTGTCGCGATTATTTTGGTCGTCATAATATCCAAAAATATGTGTACGCTCGAAAGGGCTGTGGGCGAGGCAGCGGCGACTCGAAAAACCGGGGGCCTTGAGCCGGTGCCAACAATTGGGAAAACGTCGGCACTCACGTTCGCGTGTTTGTACTTGAAGACGGCCTATTTCATACGCGGCAGGGCCGCGTTTCCCGGGAATAGCGCGGCAAAAGCATGCCAATGCTGCGACCAAATTTCGGCACAATTAGCCCGACATTGGCAGTGATATGCTCAGGGTGGCTCAGGCTCATCCAGGGGATGCCTTCGACTCTTGGTGTTGGGATTCAGAGGTCGATGAACAGGAGCTTGCCCATTGTTTCCTCTTTTTCACACCTTTTCTCTTGTCTGCCAATGCTCCAGAGTTCACTTCATAAAATCTAATAGAAACTGTCAAATACTTCTAGGAAAAGTGGGCAAAACCACATAGAAACATATAGGCCTACAATTTCTAATAGGAATTGATAGATTTTATATGCATTTCCATACAGACATTGGTTTGCCATTCAGAAGTACATGTAAATGTAAACATCTGTTGGACAGAAACCTAATAGATAGAATACTAATAGGATAATTCCTAGAAATATTTTTTTGTATATGCATTTTTGGCAGTTTCTAGATCAAAGCTTTTTTCATTCCAATTTCACTTGAACCACTTTATATGTAATATTTTCATGTAGTAATTCATGTCAACTTTTTGTGACAAGTACCTTTGTTTTTCCAGATTAATGTCAGTTGAAAAAGTTATTAGTCAGCAGCAGTCATTTTAAGTAATTTGAAAGAAATGGTTTAAATGAATGTTTAAGTATTTAATAATTGAGCGATTAGTGTTAAGAAGGCATTAAAACGCATTTGATATACTTTTATATTGGAATTTAAGAGCATTTAAATGTATGACAAAGCAAATGTTCGGGAAATATTTAAAGAATTTAATATACATCTTGTTTAATTATGAAAAATATAAGTATACTGTTTATCATTCATTCAAACTCACAATGATGACAATTTGTAATTACTATTTCAGTAATTCAATTACCATTCATATCTATGATTACAGCCATGTAACTTTACACTAATTAAGAAATAGTTTTGACAATAACATTCTTTTAATATTTTCATTCAGATATTCTAAATGATTAGTATTCTAATTTCTTTCAAACAGAGACATACTTTTGAAACAGTATTTACTTAAACGTATCAAAATCTTTATCTAAAACATTGAACTAGTTGGCTTAGACAAACAATGACACATCAATGTAATAAGATATTAAAAAGTAAAACCCAAAAATTAAAGTTATCCGTGTCAGATTATAGACATCCAAAAATTCCTCATTAATATACCCATTGCAGATGCAGAATTATCACTCAGCAATGTTAAAACATTAATAGTAAAATAACAGAAGCTAATTAAACTGATAACCCAGCAGAAAATGTCAATTACCGAAACATTCCATCTTGTTTGTCAAAACATCCACGATTAGTTATGCATGAATAGAATTTTTTCAACATAACTCTTAATTTCTGGCTTCTCAAACTCGAATCAATTGTCTCCAATTTGCTTTTCATTTCATCTTTACGTTTCTTACTTTAACTTAACTTATTTCAACGCGCGCCGTCCGTTGCATTTTATTTATAAAAGTGTAGGAAGAAATTTGTTGAATCATCATCCGCGTATTCATAACAGGCCTCGTGAAATGTTATATTTGAACCGAATGATTCAAGATCGTGAGTATAGCCCGGACAAGACGTACGTTTGTTTATTTGTCCGGCGATTCCGAAACGCGCAAATCTTGAAATAGAACGCGGATTATTGGTTTCAACTCGGCAATTAAGTCCCGAGGGTTTCGGCTCTTCGGATGGCGTCATTTAATCTCCAGGGTACATATTTCGGTTAATTCAAAAGTTTTGTTTCTCGTATCATCTTTCGTTTGATCTCGTACTCCCAAACAATGCAATGTAATCAAACACTGGCTGAATCACACAGAATACTGTAACTGGTGACTCAGCAATGGGTAATACCGTAATCACTACATACACGGAATGTCGCTAATCGAATCACGAACAAGACCAAGCGTTTTTTCATGCAACTTTCAAGTTTTCAAGTACGATCAGTTGCACCGGCAGTGCAGGATGAACGGTAGAAAAGTAGCAACGTTTGTTGACATCTCAGATGACCTTGAGCCGGGAAGATGGCGAAAGAAAAAGCGGAAATAATCGGACAAACAATCACTTTTTGTTTTTGTCGCTGCTCATTGGTTGAAGCATGAAAATTGGTTAATGGCTATCTTCATTGCAATTAAATGTTTTTGTTGAATCGCAAAAATATTTAAATCAGCTGATCAGAGCGAAATGAAGAGAAATGAATTGAGAATAAAAAATGAATTCCTTTGTGGAAAGAAATAGAATTCAGATTTTTATTCTCGATTCCATTCTGTTCTATTCCAGTGGTCTGTCGATGATTTTAATTCCAAATTTGGAACAATAAAGAAAAATGAATTCTTTTCTATTCATTGCAGTTCTAATCAAATAGATGTTTTATTGGTGATAATGGGAATTCAAAAAATGTTTTAAATTCCTTATCTGGCATTCATTCGACTACTTTGGCATTCAAATTAGTTTAATTGAGTTCTAAATTCAATTCTCAAATATCAAATATTTGTTGCATGATAAAGTACATTTTCGTTACATTTAAAAAAACAGATAATTTTACGAATTGTTCCACCTAGTAACCTAGAAACCACTATTCTTCTACAATGAAATATGAAAAAAGTTTTTTTTTATTCAAATTAAAAAAATAATTCATCGACTTCTATCCTCAGCATTTATCTTAGTTTTCTCGTTGACTATTCTTCGTCTAATTGTACACATCAATGAGCTCGAACTCTGCGAGTAAAGCTACCAAAATCTGACAGTTTTGCCAGTTTCACAACTTACTATTAGGGTATTTACTATTTATAGTAGAAGGAAGTGAACTGCTAATAGTGATGTACGCTTGTGATGCTGATTAACTGATGATTGAGAAGCCACAGAAAATGAATAGGCTGAATAAGTAGAATTACCGCGAAACGTGGGGACACACGTGACTCGCTTAATGACAGCTAACGCGAATTGTGCGGTTTTTGGCTATTCAGCGACGCGCGGATCATTAACCCCGATGGTCGTTCGTCGTTCGGCTGCGCGCCAATACCCAACATTTCCTTACAACGGTATACCGCCAGGCTAATCTCGACGTTTGATTTCGCGTCATATGACATCTGCGCCTTTGGTGCAAACGGACGATTTCATTGCAATTCCTTCCGTGGAAAACGATTTGCTCCCCAGCAATAGGACCATCGATAAATCCATATCAAATTTATCTATGCAATTTGTTTCTTTTCAACAAAGAAAACAAGGTAACGTTAAATTCCACGATAAAATTAACATTTAAATGCCGTTTCTCTGCAATTAAATAACGTTTCATTTTAATTAAATAACATTTAATTACAGTCATTTAGTGTGGACACATTTTATCAAAACTCACAAATTTTAATTAATTCGCGTATTTCCATTTGTTTATCCATTTATTTGCGTTTGACAATTTGCCAAGAGGCTGCTAGGTGACTTCAAGATGAATGGTGCACAGTTTGTTTAATGTGTCGGATTTTAATAGTACACCAGACAGACTTGCGATTGGAAGATAACTTTTACAATGTAGTACAATTTTTTATACTAAAAAATAGCATTTTAATAGTTTCTGAACCGTTATCAAGGCAATCTCAGAAAGAATAAACAAGTAAAACTTTAGTAAAAGATTCTTATTACTTTTTTTTACTATGGATGTTTGCTATGGATTATGACTTATTTATACTTAGTGTCAGTGGAACGGAATTTTTGGACCTGTTTGCCAACTGATGATGCTGAACAATTAATACAGCCCTTGACTCCCGAAATGGAACGCGTTACAAATATAGAGCAGAACGAATGAACATGAAAAAAGTGAGCAAACTATTTGTCGCATTCCGCGAGTATGGGGGAGTCGGCATTGCGTCACGAGCGCTCTCTAGAGGCGGTGGTTTACGAAAATACCACTTCTCTGCCGGGTTCTATCTATTGTAAACAAAGGCGCACCGCGACCGAATAAATATCGCGGCACACTTATCACTAATCGACAGCCCCTTCGCTTGCTGTAATCGCATCCATACAAATTCTACAAATCCACAATAAAGCATTTACTTTTTAACCTTCACTTCAAAGGTCAAATAATTCACTTCAAAGATCAAATTATTTGTATCAATGCACTTCCTTAAGGGAGCACTGAGCCCTTCAAGTCGAGAATGGATATCTACAATATATAAAAAATATTATGCAGTTTATATTAAACAAGGAAATAATTTCATAACATACTAACTAAATTGCGACATTAGTGTAGACTGAAAAAAGTTACTTTTTTAAAAAAAGTTTAGTTAAGGAATGTAGTTATTTTCTTCTCCTTAAAGTGGAGAACAAGAAACTGCTTATTGTTTTATGTTTTTAATTATATATCATTGAAATCAGTTATATATTAAACGTATAAAATAAAAAATAAAAATAAAAATATGAAAATTGAAAAAAATTATATCTAGAAAATATAAAAGGATAAATTCAACGAGGTAACTAACAAAGCTGAGAATAAAAGGTGAAAACTGGTATCGGTTGTAACGTTTGGGTGATTGTTCGAGCGAGACACGATATCAGGCGATGACGAGTTTCGAATAAGCCGCAAGCGATGCAGCGGTCGTTCCACTGTGCATTGACAGCGCTAGCAATTTTATACTGGTCTATTTAGAGACAGCTTCACGATCCAAATTTAAATCAAAAGGAAAAAATTATTTATATACGTAGAAATGAATTTTGGGCGAGCCATCGATCGACGTATGCTCTATTTTTATTGTATACGCGGGGTCGTTGCGACCATTCGTTATCAGGTTAATTTTAAAGACGCTTCTTCTCCTTCTTATTCTGGTCCTTTTTTCTTTACACACGGCCGATTCCGCGCGTTCGAAAATGAACGCTCGCCCATTCGCTGGTTTGACATTGACAAACCAAACGATTTAAAAAGTGCTCGATTCTAAAAAAAAATTCTAAAAATGAACAAGAATGAAGACAAATGTGCTGCAATTGTCTCGCAATCTCACACTTTTTTATTTTATTCTGGAAAAATACTAAGTTGTTTTCAACATTGTCAAAGAATTTTTTTAAACAATTTTTTAAAGCAACATTACTGAAATAACTAATACCTTAAAAATTAATTATTCGGGAAAAATAACTCAAATGAAAGTGTCTGACTACTTGAACGCGCTGATAAAGATAATAACCGTTATCAGAGTAAACAAGTAATACACACTGAAAATCAATAAAACCCAGTTTTGGATGAAACATTTTTTCGGCTTGTACATATCTTATCTGAAATCTGCTCTGACGCTTGAGATACATATTGCTAATGGTTGTACAATATGTATCTCAAATCAAATACTCGATTTAAAAAGAATGGAAAACAAGTAACGATTTTTCATAGAAAAATACAGAGAGATGTATATAATTTTTGTCAACAAATGAAACAACGACACGAACTCGGATATTGTAGTTTGAACACAAAATGTGGAAATCTGCATTTAAAAATCTAAGTTGGAACAGTTTAGAACAGAAGCGTCTAAATGAACAACAGCTTTGTCAAGACACCTGATTCTACCAGAATGGACTTAAGCATCATTAAGCTATTTATTGTCTTAACCGGTATTTGTCGTGTACTTTTACTGCTGTACCTCTTAGTGCACCTGCTCTAAACCAAAACTGTATTTACATGCGCCTAATCTTATTTCATTCTTACATACGTCATTACTCTAATGCGCCTTGAAACAATGTCATAGAATAAAGTTTATTAACTTTTGTTTTCCAACTAACTTCTAAGAAATTCAAACAATTTTAACCTGCAATTTATGGTTATATATAACATTTTCGTTAGTCGTATTTATATAAAATACTATATAAAATAAAATAAATAGAAAATAAATACTTATTTTAATTGAAATAAATGCAAATTAAATATAAATAGAAAGAAAACTTTGCGCTTAAATAAAAAGAAAGATAACGATGATTCTTTAAGTCTGGAGTACCGGAGTTAGTATCTTTTTGATTTATTATTCAGAAGTTTATTATTATATATTTTTATTATAATCCGCCGATTCTGTTGATAATGGGAGATACATTCTATGACAAATATTTCACTATTATTCAGTATTATTTTTGTGATCTGAAAAACCGTATGCGATTTTTCTAAAATGTAACAAAATATGACCAAAATGCATACGGTTTGCAGGGCACAAAAATAATTATGAATAAAAGTAAAATATTTTTCATGGAATGTAATTTCCCATTCCATGAATCGGTGGAATGGGAATTTAGGTTATAATTAATAGATGTACAAATAAACTTGTGAATCATAATAATAAAAAAATCACTAACTCCCGTACTTCAAAGTAGTAAGAATCACCTTAAGATGCTTGTGATATTGAAAATATAGAAACGTGAGTTTCCTAAATATTGCGTGCCTGATTGCAAAGCAGCTTTCTCGGCAGCCTTCAAAAAATGTGCGCACCTTGCGCTTATCAAATTGTACATTTCACGTAATTGTAATACATTGCGTTTCCCGATAAGCGCGAGCCACGAACAGCGGTTACTTTTCCGGCCGCGTGTGCAACTGCAACATAAGTAATTCGTCCAATTAGATCGCCACAATAACGACAAGAATGAGAACATTTCTCAGTATTTTTCTCCACCTTATACTTTTTCCTCCCATACCCTTCGCCTAACCCGGTTCTAACTGTACACGCGTCAATTAAAAATAGATTTTAGATTCTTCAATTATGGTTGATTGTGTGGTAATTCGCCTTTTCGCGTTGTCAGTAACTGTTAATTTTTATGGCGTCAGTAATTGTGCAATATCAACCTTGTTTTCGATATTAACCTTACCATTGATAACAAATTTATTAAACAATCAAATACAAATTGAAAGTTTACAAATATCGTACAACCTGAATTTTGGGAAACAATATTTATTGACAATGTCCTACAAGGATAAATTGTTATAAAAATATTTGCAATGTAAAAAAATAAGAAGATGAAAATATGAAGTCGGTCAGAATGTAAGCGAGCCAGCGAATCGTCTAATTCGGTTCATTAGCTTGAAACAAGTTTCGCGGCGTGAATATAACTTTTTGATAAATGTCAGCGATAACCATCTGTTCGGGACAAGCCGTTCACAAAATCCCGCTTACCGCGGACAAGTTCAAGGCGGTCATTGTGGACGCGCTTATCTGCGCATCGCCGCAACCGAGCTGATTCTCACGCTCAAATCGGCTAATTAATAAATCGTAGGATAGGGAGCGCTTATTCAGAGGCCAACAGCATTGAGACGTCACGCCGCGACGCCTAATTCCATTTCGCGCGCAATTCAAATAAATAACGTTTACCTGCAGTCTAATTTTTTTCACATTTTTCATTCTTATCTCAAATAAATAAGTAAATAAAAAATAAACAATAATTTTATAAAAAATCTATATATAAAATTTTTTTCGATTTTTGGTAAAATTTTTAAAGAAATATCAAAAAATCGGGGAAAAATTGTAAGGAAATAGGATTGCGTTATAAAAAAATTTGGATAGGATTGTGAAAAGTTGTTGGTGCGCTGATAAAGATGAATGGAGCGCGTTACACCGCGTTCGGTTCGCGCGTCTAATCGTGTTAACTCATCATGTCCGTCCGTCAAAACAATTAGTCAGACTGGCAGGTGGGGGTGCAGCGGCAGAATTGTCGGACCGGGGTTTGTCCTGAAAGCGGGTAAATGTTTTTGAAATACGCGAATCCGGGCGCCGCGGCATGGCACCGGCTGATGTCTTACAAATAGATCGTAGTAAGCGAGTTGCCTCAACTCGCACATGCGGGGTGGCGCATGTCCAATTTTGGCTCGCGCGCTTTACACCGCCCGTATCAAGTTTCGTCCAATATTTTTCTCGCGTCGGAAACACAATTTTTAAACAGTTTTAAAAATTTCAGTTCGACTAATTAGATTGCGCCCGGCCACGCGACCTATCGCGTTCAAGATTCAAGTCACACCACTATATATACATATATACACATATATATACCCTAATGGAACATCATCAATTCATACGTCTAGTATATGTATAATATTTGTACATTATATGTACATATCTATTTTATGTATAAAGGACCATCTAATATATATATAATATACATCAAGTTCTATCGGGGTATATATATATATTTATATATAGGCCCATATATACTTATCTCACTTATAGAAAACTCCAGCCAACAATTTTCCTGGCATAACTCTTATCACATTGATTTATTCCCAGATATAGTTACACTAAATTCAACTGATTTTCCATGATCAATTTAATCGCCCGAAATAGCATACAAACAATGTAACAATGTATGAAAGCAAAGTTAAAGGATTGTGTTTGTTTGAAGCTGATTCGATGTATATTGACATTCGTTTTTTGTTGTGCGTCTGGGAATTTGAATAAATAAGTTAGATCGCATTATTTTTGTATCGGAAAACGGGCGATGGGTAAACAAACGAAAACATTTGCATAAAGCGCGCTGACAGCAATAGGAAGCACGAGTCGAAAATCGGGACACTGGATATATATAGCCGCGGAGATCGGGGTCGTTACTAAAATATACACCAAGCGGTATCACATTTAATCTCAATTCCATCTTATAAGCACGCATTTCTCTCCTACGGCATATTCAGTCGGTGCGGCATCATTCGAAATTGTATTCGACATTGTATAGGTATACTTTTCAGCGATCGACTCAATTCGATGGACCGAATTGATGCGCAAACTCTTCCGATGAATAGAGTTTGAAAAGAAGCTCTCAAAGTTTCTCGTCGTCTGGCGAATTGTTGTTTGGTATATCCCAAAATATAAGAAGGGAAATCAGGATTTCCTGTGTACCTTCCGGTGATTTTCAGCTCGATTTGGAATCTGAATGTGAAAAGTATTGAAAACCGTAGCATAAATTAGTGAGATAAAATGAAGTTGAAAAACATTTTCATTGGTTCAATTGTTGCTATTGTAAACTCAGAGGAATATTTACTACACTGAAAAAATTGTTAGAAAATCCTTTTACGCTAAGAAGATTCTGCTCATAATAAGAATATTCCACTTATAAGAAGAATATTCCTCTAATTATAAGAATAATCTTCTAATTATGAGAGGATTGTTTTTAGAGTGTAGATGAAAAAAACTTGAAAAGGTTTTTTTATATTGGGGGCAAAAGTGTTGTACTATAAAGCACTTGTTTTTTTTGTGAACTACATAATTTTTCTTCACAATTCACCACTTGAAATTCGAGACATTTGGCATGGAAATTTTATTTCCATTACAATGTTAGAATAACTATACATAGAGAGATAAAACACAATTTTCGATCTCTCGCAAACAATCTAGTAAACCATCTTCAAATTTGTACCTGTCATTAGTTGTATTATGAAGCAAATTCTGGTAGTTTTTCATTAAAATCTATTCGATAAACCAAAAAGTTATTGCCCAAAAGGTACCGTCTGAGTATTAATTTTTATACCTCCCATGTATTTTTGTGAAATTTTAATATTAAATACCTCAGCTTCCAGACAGTCAATCTTCTTTAGATTTGGACAAAATGTGCGTCAAAGAATTCATATATAAAATGTCATCAAATTCTCTGTGGATTGATTTTCACAATACTACTACTTTAAGTATATTATAAATCATTTTCTCTAAATATTAAATTAAACTAGAATTATAAGAGATTTTGTACCGATTTCTTCAGATTTACTGTGAGTGATAGTTTTTATATCCCAAAAATTATATTACAAAATAACATGTGGTTTGATATTGACTTGTGTGGTTTTCATGGTGAAACTTGAATTATATTATACTCTTAGCGTAACAAAATGAAGTTTAATGTGTACAGAAAAAAATGATAAAAATGATTCTATTTTTCATTAAAATATTACTGGTTAATAATAATAATAATTTGTTAATCTACTTCAATCATACGCATTCGAATGAGTTCAAATAATTAACGAACATGGACAATATCGTATTGATAATGGTTTTAATTGAAGTCTCTCAATAATTGCAGATTGTTGTTTAGATTGGCATTACAAAAAGCTGATAATTTTCCAAATTTGTGATGGAGAAATCTTCTTTTTGTCTATAGTATAATCTGGTTACTGGATTATACAAAAGATGCAGAGTAATTGTACATATTTTTTGAAAAAAAAACTACTCAACGTTCTGTGAATATTAAAACATTCTTTGGAGAAAAATACACATCATATTATGTTGATTCATCTTCTTTTTATAGTATAAGTTAAATGGATCTTGGGATAACAATTTTCGTATAACATGTCTTACGTTCGATTGAACTGATTTTCACCCAAAATGAATAAAAACACGGAAAGAAATGTCGGCTTGTGCCAGGTAAATATTTACCCACTTCAAATTCTACTTGAAATACGTAAAATTTTACGTACACTTGATAAAATTTTATTTGGCTAAAGTAAACAAGACCTCTGCACCTACACACCTCACCAAATCCAAAAACCAAAAGCTTCGTAACAAACCTTCCTAAAGTTTGTTATGAGGTTAAAAAACTACCTGTCTATATATTTTTTCACCAAATCCTCAACCTACCCCACACCAAAATATCCTCACTAAATAATATCCACAATCGAACATTCAATCGAATTATTCAATCCTCCCCCAATCCAGACCCACATATCACTCCAATTAAATCAACAATCCCTTCCCCCACCCCCCTCAGGCAACAAATCGTCAACAACAAATAAAGTGTTCTCCATCGACTGAAAGCCTCGCAATAAAACGCGAATCTTCCGTGAAAATCGCAATCACAAATCGCGGCTGCTACAAATCATCGACCCGGCGACTGCTTCGTTAATTAAAATGCGCGCGGCCAAGGATTAAGTTATTAGCAACCAACAAAGTTAGCGCAAAAGACGGCGACAGTGGGCGCGCGGGGGTGGCCGCTAGACGGAGACAGCCAAGGAATCGTAAATATAAGGGTCTCCCTCGGATACAACCCCCACGGAGCGGGGCGCGTTCCCGTGGGCGTGCCCTGGCAACAGAGCTATGGTGGGCTTCACCAATGCTCGCCGAGCCCGGATGAGCAACAAAGGTGAAAAAATATTGACCGTTGGATTATGCGGTCCATTTGGGAATTGCACAAGTGACGTGTGTGCTTGATTGCTGGCCGCGTTCGTGTAACACGTTCCATCAATCGGGGCCGACCCGCGTGAAATGCAATAGTTACGCGCGCGCGACACGCTATTATCGCCGCGACATTGCCAGAGTGCGCTGATTTTGTTTCGCGGAAAAAATGCGGACCGCGCGCACTTTTCCACTTGGCCAGTGGCCGCGCAGCGACCTCTAACTTGGACCCAGACCCTGCGATGTCGATCCCCGCAGACGGCGGGTCTTCGTAGACCCAGCGGAAGGACACCCGGGTCGCGAGTTGGTCCCGCGGAATTCCGGGACTATGTACCTGCCCGGGCCGTTGACTGCGAGGACCGTCGCACGCGCCACCATTGCTGACGCCAAGTGGCTGCTGATGATTCGATGACGACCAGTGAATACCATCTTCGCCATCGAGTTGTTATCCAAGTAGGCGAGCAATTCTAAGGGACCGTGGGTGATCGATTTCCAGTGGAGGCAGCCATGGAACCCGCCGACTTGTACTCGCTGTCGAACAGCACGGCCGACGACTCGTCGAACAAGAGCGACAGCTCCGTCGGGCCGCACTTCGACGCGCAGCTGTGTGCCGCGGGATACGCCGAGTACGACCGTCCGGGGCCTATGGCCTTCGGGGACTTCGGCAAGTGCGACGAGGACCCGGAGAGGGTGAGCAAAGTGGCAAGGCCGGACGAGTTCCGCGGCCGGAAGGCCGGGGGGACCAGTGCTACAAATCAGGGGGTGAGGGGTTGTTTGGGTACGGAGTGTGGGACGTCGTCGACGGGAGCGACGACGGCGACGAAGAAACCGAAGCTGTTCAGCATCTTCCCGGGGAGCAACGTGGAACGAGGGTTCCGGGAGACGAAGACGCCGATGGCGGGGTCCTTCTACAAGAAGAGGTGCGCGAACCAGCAGTTCCGGGACGAGTTCATGATGAACCTGGCGAGGGGGGAGGTGAGGCAGGCTCACCCTGGGCAGGTGGAGAAGAGGGACAAGGAGCCGGAGATGCAGATGTTCGAGGGGTTCGGGTTCGGGAACAGGCTGGGTAAGGATGGGGGTATGGGGAAAGGGTACTCGGGGCAGGTGGAGGAGGTGGAGAAGGGTGAGCAGCCGACGAAGATGATGGTGATGGAGCAGAGGGATGTGGCGACGGAGAAGGTGCAGTTCGAAAGGCTGAGGGGTGGTAGTTTGATGGTCGAGGGTGCGGGGATCCAGGAGAGGGCTGACCTGAGGGGCCTGCATGGGCAGTCGACGTCGAGGGTGCCGAATCACTTTGAGGCGCTGAATTTCGAGAGGATGAAGCATGGGACGTATGGGGGCAAGGACGTGGGGAGCGAGGGCCAGGGCGCCACGTCGCTGAGGAACCCGCTGACAAGGGAGAGTTTCATGACGCATTTGCAACAGACGCACTCGCAGCAGCAGGAACAGCACCAGCAGCAGCAGGCTAAGTCGTTCACGATTGACGCGATCCTGGGGCTGAGGAGTAACCAGAGGGACAAGCACCGGGGACAGCAGTACAGGAAGCACCAAGGTACGGTTTGGTCAGCCAGGAGGGAGAGGAGGGGGATGAGGTGTGAATGGTTTGGTTGATGGTGGCGTGGGTTTTTGGGGGGAGAGGGAGAAGAATTTTGTGGCGACGAGGGATGGGGTGGAATATTTTGAGATGTAGAGAATTGGAGTATAGGTGTGTGGTATAGTTTGGTTTCTTAAGAAGTTTAATTATTGGTGTTAAATAGTCAGGATCGTTGAAGTTATATTCAACGAGGGCTGCTGTAAGGTTATGGACTTTTTTGGTTTGTTTTGAAATACTTTTTACGTCTAACATATTGAAGGGTTTTGATATAGTAGACACATGGAATGAGATCCTTGTGAGTGAATATAATCTTTCAAAGAAAATTTACAGTGGAATATTTGAGCGTTTTTTGCAGTGTAGATTTTGGTTACATTGAAAATTAGTTTACATTTTATAAATTAAACGAATTATGGCCTGTAGATCTTTTTTTGTAGGAAGTGTGCAAAAGAATGTCGCTCATATCGTTAAATGAAAATTGTAATTTCTGAAATACACCCAAACTAACGTGTAATATTACATCTGTTTTATATAATTTATTATCTGAATATTAGAGCACTGTAAATGAAAAATATATGTCTCGTGTTACCTGATATAATTTTGTGTACACGGAAAAAACTGGGCAGTACTGACTGCTGTCCGGCGCAGTAATCAGTTCCAGTGAACCAGATTGTCCTAGAAATGACCAATTCTAGTCCAATGGAATTGGATTCGATTGGTCAATTATTGGGTGTTTCCATGTCTACATTTTGGTTCAATAATTGATCCATGCCTTTGGGTCTAAGGTATTGACGAAAAATTGGGCAACAATTTACTATTGACAATGCATAAGATGGAGGTTAGGGCTATTTCCAATTATTACTTAATTATTGGTCAAATTATTGTCAAATATTCTTGGTCAGTATTTGACAATGCCAACGGGTGAATGATTGTAAAACTAAGGTTAAGGCTAAGGTTAAAATTAAGGTTAATTCCATTAATGAAATCAATTTATTCGCTTTTTGTAAATCTTTAATATATTTATTGTTTGCATGAAGATATATTGTATGGAGCACAAGACTTAAAAATGTTTTAACAAACTCGTTTTGTTAGAGTATTTTTAAACATTTGAGAATATAAACGAGTGAGAACAAAACGAACAAAACGAGTTTTGTTAATATGAGGGAGAACAAATCGAACAAAACGAACACTGTAAAAAATCCGGTGTAAAATTTAACACGGAATCGTGTCTATTTTTCCATCAATTTTCGTGTTAAAATCTGGTGTAAGTGTAGTTGTGGCCGGTATAAATTTTCGTACAAAATAAAATCTCATAAAAATACACCAATCGGTGTACATTTTTGGCACATACATTTTAACCACTAAATACGGTTACTGAAATTAATTTGTTTCAAGATGCACATATCCATCGTTGATATTATGCGCACTTTCCGAAAATATTTGCGAGACTTAGAAGCAGTTTTCAATACCTGCTTCACTTGGAAATCACTTGGAAAACACTAGAATGGCGACTAGTCGCGACCGGCGTGAATCTCTGTTTACATTTCTACACTTTTTCGGTGTTCGCGCGTAATCAAAAAAGTGTAAAGTTAGCAGTGCAACGGAAGAATCCCTCTACATTTTTTACTGTGTTATTTTAACACTTTTTATTATTACTTTTCTTACACCGACATTTTAACACCGGCTTCCATTTACACTTTACACCATCGATTTTTGACAGTGAAGTTTTAAAGCAAACGAATGAGAACATAACCTTAATCGTAGGTGTTGTGAGTAAATAGGTATATCGCTTTTAAATAAATTGTAAAAAATTTATTCAAATGATTTATTTCATATTTATGAACAATCTTACTTGTGGAATACTTATTTGTGCGTCATCCCGTTCGCGCAACTTCTGAAAACTAATTCGCAATTTTCGCACTTTTCCGGTATTTATTATAATATACAAATTGACCAATAATTGACAATATCTAAGTATTGGTCAATTATTGGTTGGTCCTTGTCCACATTTTGGATCCATATTTGATCAATTCAATTCACCAATAACTGATGTAATATTGATCCATAATTGGGTTGTGGCGGTATACTTAGTGATGCATTACTCAATTATTGCCCCATTATTGAACAATATCATTGAACCAATGGAATTGGGTTAAAATTGAATCCCACGTTTGGTTCACTGGGGTACTATCAGGCATTCAGATGTCTTAAA